>JASDQU010279148.1:0-14822 GCA_032191745.1 Picea mariana
AAGTAGGGTTACCATACTTTCATCATTTCATGGTAATTTTGGATGTGTTGACTTTCCAAAACAGATTACAAAAATTCTGAAATGTAGATGTCGATCATATTTGAGTTGAGAGGCACACTTTACGTCTCATCTATCGAATATATACATTTAAAAAAACATACAGGATTTGTTTTTTCCTCAAATATAGAGGATTTGTTTTTATCTCAAATTTATTAAACTCAACTTCTCTGGACAATTAAGATTAGAATTTTAGGAGTATAAATAGAAGAGAGGGCTCTAAGTACCTGACAATGCGACAAGATCACGGACAGATAGTCCACGGAGGGAAAAGCTTTGAATGAGCTGAGAAACGTTGAAGGTGGGGGCTGGCAAATTCCTTGTATCATTTGCTCTGGAGATGAGTCCGTCCTTTCGTCCTTTGAGAACGTCCCAGCTTGGACCCCCAGTCTGCCAAATCAATAATTCAATTAAGCATACGTACATGTCTAACATATTATCAGAACTATTGGGAGGAGATTATACCAGAACTACAACATGTCTGGCAGCGATTGCAAGAATGTCAGAGCAGGAGGCAGTTTGTGGGCAAATGGACTTAAGCTTCATCTTGGCATCATCTAAAACGTAGAAGGCGCGGAGTGAGACGTTGAGTGGCGGGTCTTTCTCTGCTTGATCGCTTGGAGTGGAGTCTAACAGCACCGATGCATCGCACCCGTGCACTCATTTACGCCCAAGTATAACACCTTCCGGATGAGGGGAGTCTTGGAGGCACAGAAGGTATCGGTTCTGATTGATGGGGGAGCCTCTCATAACTTCATTGATTCAACATTGCTGAAAAGGAGGCACATACCCACAGTAAAGTTTGAAGGGTTCAAGGTGGAGGTAGCAGGTGGCAGTACTATGCCTTGTGACAAATACATCCTTGGCATGAAGCTTACCTTGGGTAGGCATGAGCTGGTACATGACGTCTATGTTATGGACCTTCCGGATACCAATATCATCCTTGGTGTTCAGTGGCTAAGCACGTTGGGGCCTATCACCACCAACTACAAGACCATGGAGAGGTCATTCACAGAGGAGGGTGGACGAAAGATAGTGCTCCGGGGCATGACGGGGAATGCTGCAAAGGTGGTCATGGCCAAGAGGATGGAGGCAAGGTTCACTACACCCCAGAGATCAAAGAAATCCTTGACAAGCACCACAAGGTGTTTGGACCGATTCCCCCAGGGGTACCACCGGACAAGGGGTTTGAGCACATTATTGAGCTAGAGGAAGGAGCCAAACTAGTCATTACCACACCATACAGACATCCCAAGAAGTATAAAGATGAGATAGAGAAGGTCATCAAGGAACTTTTGGACATGGGGCACATCAGACCAAGCACTAGCCCTTTTGCTTCTTCAGTAGTGCTTGTGAAGAAGAAATATGGCACTATGAGGATGTGCATTGACTTCAGGGTCTGGAATAAAAAGACCATAAAAAATAGGTACCCGATACGAAGGATTGATGAGCTGCTAGATGAGTTGCATGGAGCTGTCTACTTCACAAAGATTGACCTTCGTTCTGGCTATCATCAGATGAAGATGAGGGAGGAAGACATCTCAAAAACAACTTTCAGATGTCATTACGGCCACTATGAGTTTTTGGTGATGCCCTTTGGGTTAACCAACGCCCCAGCTACGTTCCAATCTTGTATGAACCATGTGTTCAACAGGCAGTTGAGGAAGCACTTGCCGGTATTCTTTGATGACTTGCTCATTTACAACAAGACGTGGGAGGAGCATCTCAGACATGTGGATCAGTTTCTGTCAATTATGGAGGAGCAATCACTGTACGCTAAGGAGTCCAAATGTGAGTTTGGAATGAAAGAGGTGCTTTACTTGGGGCACATCATTGGAGCAAAAGGGGTACAGGTACATCAGGAGAAAATACAAGCTATCATGAAATGGCCTACTCCTAAGACACTCACAAAATTGAGAGAATTTCTGGGTATGTGCACGTACTACAGGAAATTTGTCAAGGGATTTTCTCAGCTATGTGCACCCTTGACTGATTTGACTAAGAAAGGAGCCTTCAAGTGTAATGAGGAGGCTCAAATCACGATGGACAAGATGAAGAAGGTAATGAGTACGTGCCCAGTCTTGGCTCTTCTAGATTTCAGTCTACCTTTTACCTTGGAGTGTGATGCCTCAGGAGAAGGGATAGGGGCCGTACTGATGCAGAAGAGGCATCCTCTTGCCTATGAGAGTCAAAAACTCAGGGGTCCCGAGCTACTCTACAACATTTATGACAAAGAAATGCTGGCTATCATGCATGCACTAGCCAAATTCCGACAATACTTGGTAGGTGCACGGTTTGTGGTCTAGTCAAATCATAACAGCCTCAAATACCTATTGGAGCAGAAGGACTTGAATGGAAGACAACAGAAATGGGTAAGAAGAATACAAGTCTACGTCTTTGACATTGAATTTGTCAAAGGGAAGAACAATGTGGTGGCTGATGCATTATCCAGGAGGCCATCCATCTTTGCCATGACAGGTGTATCAATTGACTGGAAAGACCATCTGGTGATGGAGTATGCAAAGGATCAGTTCGCATGTCAGCTAATGGATGGGCAGGTACAAGATGATAATTTCAGGGTTATAAATGACCTCATCTACTACAAGGACCGAATCTTTTTGGTTCCTGGATCAGCCTTCAAGGCCAAGGTTTTGCAGGTGGGACACCAAAGGATCAACAAGATGTATAGGCAGGTGAGGGAGAGGTTCTCATGGAAGGGCCTCAAGAAGGATGTGATAAAGCACGTCAAAGAGTGTACTACATGTCAGGAGAACAAGGATGAGCACACGCACCCAGCAGGACTACTGCAACCCTTACCCATTCCGGAGCACAAGTGGGAAAGAATATCCATGGATTTCATCATCGGGTTACCAAAGACGAAAGGGAAGGACTGCATTTTTGTAGTAGTGGACAGGTTGACGAAGTTTGCACATTTCTTCGCCATAGCTACCGACTTTAGTGCAACACAGGTGGCCGAACTTTTTTTTAGGGAGATTTCCAGGTTGCACGGCCTACCCAAGACGATTGTCAGTGATAGGGATAGCAGGTTCATGAGTACATTCTGGCAGGAGTTATTCAGATTGGTTGGTACGACCTTGACCCCTAGTACTAGCTATCATCCTCAGATGGATGGACAGACCAAGATCGTCAACAAGTGGGTGGAAGACTACCTCATAAATTATGTGGTAGGGCAACAAAAAGTGTGGGCCAGATGGTTGCACTTGGGAGAGTATTGCTACAACACCACCCAACATACATCCATAGGCATGTCACCGTTCAGGGCCTTGTATAGCTATGATCCTTTATCTTTTGTGGAGATTTCTTTCGGTGACAGCCGGGAGCCCATGGTGCATGATTGGATACAGCAGAGCCAAGACATTCTCAGGGAGCTGAAGGATCATCTACAGAGAGCACAAAACCAACAAAAGGTCCAAGCAGACAAGCACAGAGTTGATCGTACTTTTGAGGTTGGTGAATTAGTCTATTTAAGGCTCCAACCATATAGGCAGGCTTCCATAAAAAGAAGCAGAGCACAGAAGCTATAGCCACGTTTCTTTGGGCCCTACAGAGTCAACAGGAAGATAGGGGCCGTAACTTATGAGCTGGAGCTTCCATAGGGCAACAAAATACACAACGTATTCCATGTCTCCTGCCTTAAGAAAGCCATAGGCCAACACATCACATCCATTGAGGTACTACCCCCCATGGATGAAGAGGGACAACTTGTTTTGATTCCAGAGGAGATATTGGAGGTCCGAGAGAAGAGGCTCAAGAACAAAAGCATCAAGGAGTACCTGATCAGATGGAAGGATCTACCCATTGAGGACGCCACATGGGAAAACGAATAAGTGGTGAGAGAAACAGGTTTGGAATTGCTTGAGGAAAAGCAATTTTTAGCAGGGGAGACTGTAATGTCCCCCACCTCTTGATGAAGAGGTATTGAGGAGACACAGTGGCCTAGGCATCCCCACTAGGCCATAGTCTCACACTAAGGGGGAAAGGTCAACTAGGCTGAGGTTATATTCTTAAGTTGACCTGAGAAAAAGGTAAAAAGGAGTAAAATATAACTCAATGAAAGAATAGAAGCACTAGAAGAGTTAACCTTGGGACTTAATCTAACTCAACAGAGAAATAGAAGAAAAAATATAAATAGAAGGCTGGGGAGCACCTATGATTCATTCTGGATTTTTGGTATTTGCTTGTTATTTCTCTTGAGCATACAGTTTGGCGGTTTTGTTGTTACAAACCCTTGTGAGCAACTCAGTGGTGAAAGATCCACTCCCCTTGTTCCAAAGCTTGGTCTCGGGGATGAAAGAATCCACCCACACCATTCTACACTCATCACATATTCACATATCACTTCAGAAAAGTAACAAGGCCGTACTGTTTAGGAGTTTCCAGCAAGGGCACATCATCATCTAAAGGAGGGTTCGATCCAGCTGATCAGGAGAGACATTAGGCATTCCAACACTTGGGTTTTACTTTCAGGTTCTCAACCATCACTTTGAGGGTTTCTTTGAAGAGTTATCATCATCAGATCTTCAGCTACAGTTTGGGACGACTTGGAGGCTAGGAGGACGTCCTGTGATTCAATATTTCTTAGATCTAGGGAGATCTACTTGGAATCTGGATCTGAAACTTCTCCCACGGGGTTTCCATAGCCCAATCTATATTCCTAGAGAGTTTCAGAGCATTTGGAGGCCTCCTTCATCATGGCCGAGTTATCTAGGGTTCCAGGCATTGAGGAGGGCACAACTTCATTAGAGGATTCAATATTTAGAGGGGTTGGCCTTAGCATTTCGGCCTGAGACTTCAAGAGGGAGATCCTATCACCCTGATCTATCAGTTGGCAGCGTTTGGGTTCATTTGGAGTCTTCCTTCATCAAGGCCGATTTATTGAGGGTTTAGCATTCTACTGGAGCGTGGCATCTTCAACTAGAGGGGGTGGCATCCATACGGCTCAGATATGTTATATTGACCTTCATTTTTTATCCAGCCTTTGGAGGCTTGTTTTGTATTAGTGGGAGCATTTTGTAGCAACTCATATCTATTATCTATTGGGTCCATCTGAGGATTATTCCAAATATGCTCTTTCTATTGTATCTGATTCTTGCTTCTTATAATAAAGGTAAGATCTATGCTTGTGTTTTCTATATCTTGAATATGTTGTGATCTTGCATTTGTTGGATGAATCTCGTATAAACACCATTTAATAACTGGAACACTTCAATAACCACCTGCACATCAAACATGTCAGTAGTAGTTAGTGATTCCAAGCAAAAAATTGGCTTGGGATCATTACATTTTGGGCACAATAATTGGAGGAACCTCTCAATGTAATAGCTTATTGGAATTGGGAGGAACAACACTACATGATAGGATGATGAGAAGTGACTTTCAGTGGCCAGTGAAGCCACAAGGAGAGATAAGGTGTTTTTCAAAGGTAAAAAGTTTAATTAATTAATTAAAGTGATTTAATTAATTAATTAATAATTAATAAAATGAAAGTCACTTTGGAGGGACAAGGTGAGAAGGAAGTATAAAGGAGAGGAAAGGGCCTCTATTCTCTCATTCATGTATGATTATCTTTTGATATCTGGCTTCTAGATAGTGAGCCCATATCTTGGGGGTTTTGAGGGTTTTGACTTAACAAACCCTAGAGGACGATTCAATGGTGAAAGATTCAACCTAGCTTGTCCCAAGCTTAGTCTCGAGGATGCAATACTTCCCCACACCATTCTAGTTTAGATCTGCTCAGTGCATGATGGTTCTACACCAGCCACAGGCACAAGAAGAGAGGGAGGGTGCACCATTGGGGGTTTCCAACAAGGGCGGCACACCATCCTTGGGAGAAGTTCGTTCCAGGTGATTGAAATTATTTTGGAGATTCTAGGACCTAGGTTTTCATTGCAGGGTCTTGGACATTAGATCTAGTGCATTTTGAAGGAGTTTTATGTGCCATTTGATTTATTGGATGCATTGGACGAATTAGAGAGAAGGAGAGAATTTGTGAGATTCAGATATATTCAGTTTGGAGAGGTTATACTTTAGATCTGACCCGGAGACTTCACCTAGTGACTTGAAGTGTACCGATCTATCTTCCTAGTGAATTTCAAGGCATTTGGAGGCCTCCTTCATCAGGGTCGAATTATTGGGCACATTTAGGGTTTCAGGAGGGCGCAACTTCATTGGATCATTCAAAATTTGGAGGAGTTATCCATAGTATTTTGTCCTGAGACTTCAGGAGGTGGATCCTATCACCTTGATCTACTATTCGATTGATTTTGGACTCATTTGGAATCCTTCTTCAGTTGGTCTGAATTATTAAGGGTTTCAGTCTTCTACTAGAGCGTGGCCCTTCTAGTTGGGGGTTTGGTATTGCATATGACCTAGATCACTTCTTGTATTCAGTCTTGATTGTGTATCCATCCTTTGGAGTCTTTCATATTCTTTCTAAGCACATTTTTTAGCAGCTCCTATTATGTCTATTGGATCCATCTGTTGATGATTCCAGATCTACATCATCCTTGTATGAGGTTCTTATTATTATGAATAAAGATAAGATCCGAATCACTTTTGGGTTGTCTATCATATTTTTGATCTTGCATATGCTTGTGGTATGTTTCTTTTCTTTGTCTTCTTATCTGTTGCTTCAAATACACATATAATCCAATAGTATAACCCTAAGCACAACCTTAAGAACCATACTAAGAAAAGTGTTTGATAAAATGCCACAACTAGTAAAAGTTTAAAATTCATGCAAAAACACAATGTTCTTGGCCTATTGTCTTGGGAACATTACAGTGGTATCAAATATTAGACTCCTGCCAGCCCGAGGGGTCTTCCATAAGGAGAAATGGATAAGAGATACTTTGCTAGAGAGATGGTATTATGTGAGGAGAAATATTACACCCTGAGTGAGGGAAGTAGGGCTCAAATAACCTTCCAACAGTATGTAGCCTTAAGAAATCCTATGTGGAGAAAAGATGAGGTTTCACATTAGGTTGAAGAAAAAGAGAGAAAGAGATCCATAGTAGTTATATGGAATGAAGCACAGAATAACCCCACACCCATTAGGAGCACACAACTTTGCTACAGTTTCAAGGTTCCTTGGGAACTAGATCATAGGTGTAGGGGTAAGGGTGAGAAGCATATTATTGAGGTGCACTATGATAGTGATGATGAGGTATGTGAGGATGGAGAGATAGATGCTTATTTGGAGCAGTCTGATGATGATAGTCACTATTGCACAAAATCTAGTCATTCTTGCGCACTTGAGGAGGATAGTGACCCTTGCGCATTGGAGGGACAATTGGATGGATAGGATGACAACACCGATGTTTTAGCAGACATATCACATACCATTGATGACCTTACACCTCAATAGAGTGGTGAAACTAGTGAGGATTCACATGTGTTAGCACCTAGATATGACAAGCACCCTATGGTGACTATGACACATCTATCATCTTTCCAGACACCTATGACAACCACATCACATGAGGATAGCAGTACCATAGAGGAGTTGTACGTGAGGGATTCATACCATGGAAATGTAGATCCACAGATCCAAGAGGAGATATATGACGTACAGATAGTTGATCCTACACTCACATATCAGCATGAGGAGATTGAGTCACCTCTTTTGGGGACTCCATTAGTTGAGCAGGTTATGGAGACTTACAGTTTGAGGGGACACTTATTTCCAGGATCAGCCTGCAGTGATGAGGGTGCACTCCTTATTGGTCGGGATGACCATAGCATGTGTCTGGACACATCTATATGGAATCTAGGTGCAGTTGATAGTAGCAAGGTGAGTGCACATGAGGATACATCATATCATACCGGTTACAGTGTGATTCAGAGGGAGATAACAGTTAATGAGGATATATAGTCGCATATAGGTGGACCCAATGGAGCAATAGACAGTGGGAAGTTCAACAATTTATCTTCTATAGAGAGTGTGGTTGGGGATTCCAGTGATGGCACTAGTAGTGAGAGACGTGATGTGGCACCTCAGCATGACTGTGATCAGGAGTCACACCACTTAGTAGGACAACTGAGAGTCAGTGAGAATATGATCATGGTAGCCACTAGGCGTTTTGATGACACACATGCATTGGTGGCCTATTACTGTTGGAGGGCATCGGTGGAGCATGGTAGTGCAGATGAGGGATTTTCCATGGATGACCTTCATACCCTCAGGGAGAGAGTGTCTATGATGAGGACTAACTACCAACAGTTGTTGACAGATAGGGACTACCTACTGGGGATTGGAGATATGTATCACAGGGCCTTGAGGGAGCATGATTTGGAGGTGGACAGACTCAGTTGGGATTTGGAGAGAAATTGAGGATTCTTGAGAGACACACAAACAACTTTTCAAGAATCAGAGTCCAGATCAGGGGAGCATCAGTTGATGGAGGAGCATGAGGAGTACCCAAGATCACTGATGAGTACAGGGAGTTATGACCTGGAGATGTAGGAGCTATCCCCTATGAGGATCTTTGAGATAGTTGAGAACTCACATGGGGACTCAAGAGCCAGGGGAAGTTTTGAGGACACATCCACTTATTTTCGGGAGTGGTTGACCTTCCTATAGAGGATGATCCTGTGGTACACCCAAGATATACGATGCAACATGAGTATACGAGAGATGACATTAGTATGACAGAGCATACTGTGAGGAGTGATAGCTCGCAGAGCCATGTCGAGATGTACGGTGGGATTCAAAGGGGTATATTGCCTTGCAGGGAGGAGACACACCTAGGGGAGCATGCGGATGTCACTCCTTTTCAACAACACCTAGTTATGAGAGATCACCTTCACCGTATCAACAATTGCATGGGAGATGAGAGATGGAGGTTGGTTGACCAACAATTGGAGGAGTTACTTCCTTTTTACTGGATGGTTGGGATTCGATGATGACCACATGAGAGTATTTATCATGGATACCAATGGATGAGCTTCTGGTCGAATCCTTGGGATTGACCAAAGCATGTGATATCTTCCAGTATTACAGTTAGTTGTAGATGTTTTTGTTAGCCTTTCCTAATACTTCTATCATAGACAAAAACATGAGGAGAGATAGGCAGTGGCAGAGGACATGGGGAGTGTCTAGGCCGAGACCACCTGACATGAGTGTTTTTACGGAATCTAGTCGGATAGAGGTGGATTGTTATAGGCATCCAGTTGATACTTGGTGCGTGATGGTGACCATTATAGGCCAGGTGATAGCAGATGAGCACAGAGGGCTTCTAACAGTGATCAGTCTCACACAGGAGCAGTTAGAGGAGGTTGGAAGTGATAAACTTCCAAGTTTTCCATGGGATCCAGGAGCTCAGTTGGCTAGCAGGATGTTTCACTATAGGATGACTCAGGTTGCGCTAGAAATCCACATACTCCACCATGGGTTGGTTTTGAGTGGGCCTGCAGGGACTTGTCCTATGGAGTGAGGCATCTTTTCATTCTTGGTCATCATGATTAGACATGGAGATGGTTGGGCAGGTACTACTTCCACAGAGATGTTTTTACAGATGCGGCTTCTAGACAATAGGTCCAATTGCCATGGGTACTTCACCTTGAGGATCCAAAAGTGGATGATCCAGTATATATACAGGGAGTAGTCAAGTAGGGCCAGTGTAGTGCAGTGCCAGCATGGGGATCTTCGACAGAGACTAGCATGGGACCCAAGGATTGCAGGGTTTAGAATTTCACTGACTGATAGGGGCAAGTGGAATTTTGTAGGGGAAAGTTGTTCTGATTTTCCATGGATCTGCAGTGTTGAGGAGAGCACATCACTTGAGGGTGTCTCAAGGAGGTCTTGCAGTACCTCATTCTGGCACTGGAATTTGAATTTGATGGAGTCCGTGTTGATCTTGGTAGTATATTGGAGGATGGATTCATTCCGGGATGAGGCCATGTGTCATGTGCAGGAGATTCACGGAGTTGATATATTTTAGGACTATGCTTCACAGGGTATTGCAGTTCATTTCCTGATATGGGACCTAGGGGATAGAGTGTATGATAGTTCATCTTTGGATGGAACCTACTATGTGTCCCACAGGTGGAAATGGGACCCCGGTATTATATTTGGATGGGCTCATTTATTGCTTGAGGACAAGCAATATTCTAGCAGGGAGTTCTATAATGTCCCCACTTTGGGACATCAGGGTATTACACAGTGTTATGATGACTAGAGTAGCTAGTTGGAGGTTATAATGAGTACAAGAGATATTGAGGGATATTTTTGGGTCTGGCTTGCATCTCTCATCCTAGTTCATCATTATGATCCATTCCACACAAGTTGGCTTTGGTTCCATTGCATTCCGACGATTTTCATGATTTTGAGTATTTTGAGCTATAGGTTAATTAAATTCACTGAAGAGGGCATTTTGGGCACAATACTTGGAGGAACCTCTCAGTGTAAAATCTCATTGGAATCGGGAGGAACAACACTACAGGATAGGATGAAGAGAAGTGGCTTTCAGTGGCCAGGGAAGACACAAGGAGAGATAAGGTGTTTTTCAAAGGTAAAAAGGTTAATTAATTAATAAAATGAAAGTCACTTTGGAGGGACAAGGTGAGTAGGAAGTATAAAGGAGAGGCAAGGGCCTCTATTCTCTCATCAATGTATGATTATCTTTTGATATCTGGCTTCTAGTTAGTGAGCCCATATCTTGGGGGTTTTGAGGGTTTTGAATTAACAAACCCTAGAGGATGATTCAATGGTGAAATATTCCACCTAGCTTGTCCCAAGCTTGGTCTCGGGGATGAAATACTCCCCCAAACCATTCTAGTTCAGATCTACTCAGTGTAGGAGGTTTCTACACTAGCCACAGGCACAGGAAGAGAGGGAGGGCGCACCATTGGGGGTTTCCAGCAATGGGGGCGCACCATCCATTGAGATAAGTTTGTTCCAGGTGATTGGCAGGACTTTTGGATATTCTAGCACCTCGGTTTTCATTTCAGGGTCTTGGCCATTAGATCTAGTACATTTCGAAGGAGTTTTATGTGCCATTTGATTTATTGGATGCATTGGAAGAATTGGAGAGAAGGAGGGCATTTTTGAGATTCAGATCTATTCAGTTTGGAGATGTTATACTTCAGATATGAACTGGAGACTTCACCTAGTAACTTGCAGTGTCCCTATATATATTCCTAGCGAGTTTCAGGGCATTTGGAGGCCTCCTTCATTGGGGCCGAATTATTGGGCACATTTAGGGTTTCAGGAGGGCACAACTTCATTGGAGGATTCAAAATTTGGAGGAGTAATCCATAGTATTTCAGCCTAAGACTTCAGGAGAGAGATATTATCACACTGATATACCATTAAACTGAGTTTGGACTCATTTGGAGGGCTTCTTCAGTTGGGCCGAATTATTGAGGGTTTTAGTCTTCTACTAGAGCGTGGCCCTTCCAGTTGGGGGTTTGGTATTGCATACAGCCTACATCTCTTCTTGTATTTGGTCTTCATTGTGTATCCATCATTTGGAGGATTTCATCTTCTTTCCCAGAGCATTTTTTAGCAACGTCTATTATGTCTATTGGATCCATCTATTGATCATTCCAGATCTACATCATCCTTGTATCAGGTTCTTATTATTATGAATAAAGATCAGATCTGAATCATTTTGGGGTTGTCTATCGTATTGTTGATCTTGCATATGGTTGTGGTATGTTTCTTTTCTTTGTATTCTTATCTGTTGCTGCAAATATACATATAAACCAACAATATAACCCTAAGCGCAACCTAAAGAACCATAGTAAGCAAAATGTTTGACGAAATGCTGCAACCAGTAAAAGTTTAAAATTCATGCAAAAACACAATGTTCTTGGCCTATTGGCTTGGGAACATTACATTGACCAAGTTAAAGCAGTCTGGGAGAGTGGAAGACTTTATTGCCTCATTTGAGCACTTGGATTTCAAAATGGAGGGCATGTCTGGTGCTCTGTTTAGGGAATGCTTTATCAGTGGCCTCAAAGATGAAATTTGTTCACATGTTCTCATGGAACGCCCCCAAACTTGGTTGGAAGCTACTCAATGAGACAAGTAATCCCAACATATTGTCTCCTCCTAGACCCGCAAACCCTCCTTTCCTCCTCTCTCAAAACCCACTAAATTTTCTCCTCCATCAACTCCCCTCAAGATCCATAAATTAACCAGGGATGAAATGTTTGAACATCAACTCAAGGGTGTTTGTTATCATTGTGATGAAAAATATTTTCTCGGGCACAAGTGTAAGGAACAAAATCTTTTTATGGTTGTGACTGAGGATCTTTCTAATGAAGATGTAGTTTTTCCTCCAGTTGAGGAACTACTACCGCCATCTGACCTAACCCTACCCTCTGACCCACCTGAAGTTGACCCGGTGATTTCACTTAATGCCCTCACTGCCTTCTTTACTCCCCAGACTCTCAAATTAATTGGTTACATAAAAAATAAAAGAGTCATCATCCTTGTGGATAGTGGTAGCACCCATAACTTTATTCATCGTGCATTTCCCAAGAAGTCAACTATTAAATCCATGCCATCAATAATTTTCAAATCATGATTTTCAACAATGGTTCCATGAAATGTGGGGGACGATGTCAAAATGTGTGATTCCAAATTGGTCAGTATCACCTGAAATCCAATATGTTTTCTATAGACATGGGTGGTTGTGACATTGTTCTTGGTGTCGAATGGTTACGCACTCTAGGCCACATTCTCATGGATTTTAAGGAATTAACCATGCAATTCCAACAAGAGGGACAACAATATAAGTTCCAAGGCATCACAGGAGGCTCCTCGGATATCATAAGTTTCCGTCGCATGGAAAATATCCTCAAAAAAGGTCATTCGGGAATCATATCGTAACTCCACTCCATTCATGTTGTTGAGACACCTTCTATGCATCCTTACCTCCAATCTATCTTATCCCACCACAAATTTATTTTTACCACCCCAAAAGAACTGTCCCCTTCCTGTGGCATCCATGATCATTCCATCCCTCTCATCCCAATAAGTCTTCGTCCCAATGTTCAACCTTATCGTCATCCCTTTTCCTAGAAGAATGAAATTGAGAAAATTGTTCATGAATTACTAGAATCTGGTGTTATTTGTCCCAGTACTAGCCCCTATTCTTCCCCTGTGGTCATGGTACTCAAGAAAGAAGGTACTTTGCGCATGTGTCCTAATTTTCGCGCCCTCAACAAACTTACAAACAAATACAAAGTCCCCATTCCTGTCATTGATGACCTCTTGGATGAATTAAGTGGTGCTCAATACTTAACCAAATTGGATCTACGTTCCAGCTACCATCAAATCCATATGAAAGAAGAAGACATTCCCAAGACTGCATTTCACACTCATGAGGGTCATTATGAATTCTTGGTAATGCCCTTTGGATTGTGTAATGCTCCTCCCACTTTCCAAATTATTATGAATCATGTCTTTGGTCCTTTTCTTCGTCATTTTTTCTTGGTTTTATTTGATGATATTCTCATCTATAGTAAAACTTGGTCATCCCATATCTCCCATGTGAATCAAGTTCTCCATCTACTCTCTAAGCTCCAACTTTTCCTCAAACAATATAAATGTTCCTTTGGTGCCTCAGAAGTGGAATAATTGGGTCATATTGTCCACAAGGATGGTGTCCGAGTAGATCCTAAGAAAATTGAATCTATGCAAGATTGACCTCGCCCTAAAACTCTTAAGAGCTTGCATGGTTTTCTGTTTTTAACACGCTATTATAGGAAGTTTATTTAGAATTATGGAAAGATTGCAACTCCTCTCACTTCCCTCCTTAAAATAATTATTTCACTTGGACTTCAGTTTTAGATCATGCCTTCCAAGCCTTAAAATATGTTATGTTCTCGACCCCTTTCTTTGCACTCCCAGACTTCACAAAGGCATTCGTATTGGAATGTGATGTTTCCGGGAAAGGAATTGGAGCCGACGTCATGCAAGATGGAAGAATCTTGGTGTTCACTAGAAAATAACATTCAGAGCGACATTTGGGCCAATCCACTTATGAAAAGAAAATGTTAGCTATTCTGCATGTTGTGGATCTATGTATGAAAAGGAAATGTTAGCTATTACAAATCAAAACTAATCATCAAAGTCTCAAGTATTTCCTGGAACAACGAATTTCATGCCCATCACAACAAAAATAGGTGACCAAGCTATTTGGCTATGACTATGAGATCATTTACAAGAAGGGTAAGGAAAATGTAGTGGTTGATGCTCTCTCTCGAATATATGAAGAATAATGGTCCCTTTTCACCCTCTCCTTCATTGTACCAGATTGACTCCAAGTTATTTCTCAGGAATGGTTGCAAGACCCAAAAATTTCTAGCCTAATCCACCAATTATAACACAGTTCTTTAGTTTATCCAGGGTACTCTTGGAATAATGAAGAGCTTTGCTACAAAGGTAATTTGTACTTATGCAAGAAATCCAAAATTAAATCCAGAGTGCTTTCTGAACTTCATGGCTCACTCACAACCATACATTCAGGATTTACCAAAACCTATGAATGGGTCAAACGTTATTTTTTCTCGAAGGGTATGAAACAGGACATCGACACCTTTGTAGATGAATGGTAGGTCTTGTTGGAAGATTGGTTGTTGTCATTGATGTCAACCCTAGTCATGGGTTTTGGACCAGAAGATTGATGAAGTTATTTGGACATGAAGGAAAATGAAAATGAAGATACAACACCCATGGATGGATAGTATACATCATGCTCTTTCCGGTGGTATGTGGCACGTCACGTGGATCC
>JASDQU010279150.1:0-12486 GCA_032191745.1 Picea mariana
GCGGTCCTAGACACTACTACTCATGCAAAGAATATAACACATACCCAAAAATATACGAAAAAGGCTCCCGGGCCTCAATATCGTGTACACTCAAGTTGTTGTGCGTGGTATCCAAGAATTTGCACACTTCATCATTTTATTGCGCAGTACAAGTACGCACTATGCCATGAAATGTGCATACAAAATGATATCAAACAACTCACCAACTTAAGTACATTTTCATTTACATTACAATTGGGTTCAGCCTAGGGATATTACAAATGCCATTAGAATTCCATTATAATGCCAATGTAGAATGCCAATTCTGTATTGAGGCTGTCACCAAACTTGTTGTCTTCACTTTTGTCTTATATCTTTTCTGAGTTATTTGACCCAAGGTTCATGTATGTTCATGTTTCCAACAAAGCCTCTAAAAATATCTTCCCTCCTGGTAAACCATAAGGAAATGCAGCGCACAGGGTGCACTGCGTCATCTCACCCGAGATAATCTTAATGGGTGGCTGTAATACTCATGTGTTTACAACCTAGGATTGAGTGAGAGATCTGATAATTGTGTAATGAGAGTGTTATTGTAACTTATTAATGTAGTACACTGTTATTACAATTTATGCAGAAAATATAATGACTCATTCCTTTAGCGCATCTATATTTACCAAGACCATAAAGAAATACATGCATTCAATCACACAACACAGATGTTACCATGGTTCACCCCCTCCTGGGCTATGTCCACAAAGATTTGGCTCTCAGCTCTTTTATTATTGCCATTCTTTCATTACAGTGCCGTGCACTTTACAATTCTCCTCTATTGGGTTGAGATCTGTTATGAGGCATACCAGATTACACCAGGCTCTTCAACTTGCAATCTAACCCTAAATATATACCCTCCCCTCACCTCTCTAGATCAACAACTTACAAAAGTAGGTCATACATCAAAATATTACATATAATTTGGCTTGNTTGGCTCTCTATAATACCGACTAGTCTCCAACCTCTCTATCTCCTACGACTTGACTCGATATCTATATTTATATAATTCTAGCTCTTTATCCATTACAATCCATTAGAAAAACCCTAATCCTACCATTGTTAGGTATTCCATGCATGCGCGCATGCTTCTTTTCCTTCCATCTATCACTTTCCTTGTGCATGCCTTCTTTCCCAAACTTGCCTTTCTTTCCACCTTGACCTGCTTCCAACAGGCCCCCAGCACTGACAGGTGTCTCGTCCCAAGCCAACTAACCTTTTTGCGATTCTTTGATGTCCCTGGTGATCGCCTAGAACTTTTCCTTGAGCTCCGCTGCTTGTGTTTGTGCCTCCACAGTCTTCTCCTTGAGTGTGTCTACCATCTCGACTACAATTTCATCACTGATTAATCCTGGGCACTCTGATTGGGTCTCTGTTATATGTGTGTTTTCTTCCTCTTCATGTGCAATGAATTCTTCCACTCACTCTTGAAGAGGTTCCCTTTGATCCTCGTGTTCCTTCTTATGTGTTTGCGTAGTGGTGAGTTCTGCCTACAATTTCTTCATATCCTACGCCCCTTTGACGCGCTCTGTGATAGGCATTGTCTTCTACCTTTGATTGAGGTCTTGGATAGCTGCGGTTATCCTCTCTTATTCCTTTTCCCACATTTGGACTTGTTGATCTTCTTCTAACTTTGTCCACAGTTGTGTTGCTTCCTCAAACAATTTGGTTGTTGCACAAACCTATTGATCTATCTTCTGCAGCTGCTCTATTGCCTCTTGCTTTCTTTGCTCCCTTACTTATGGTGGAGTGGTAGGGTTAAGCTATTCACGGAGATTCTCGATCTCCTTTTGATATTGATAGATTTCCTATGCAATATGATCAATCTTTTCTACTATTGTGAGTACGTCCCTCTGCATGGTCATTGGAATCTTTGCATAACCTACTGCCACTTTCTTCTCCAATACAGTGATGCGCTCCCTTTCCTCCTGGGTCTCGAACTTAGATTGCTCACATATTATTTCCAATGCGTCCCGCTTCTTCATTTCTTGCTTCAATTCGACTAAGTCTGTGCGTGCATGAGACTGTACCTCTTGGGTAATGCTAAACTGCAATTTGTGGAGAGCCTTGGATGGTATCCGCGACAATACAAGTTGGATTTGGGATATGTCCTTCAGGGGTGTCTGCCCCATGATCTTGTCCATGCGCAACATACTAGGTGTAATGTGAATGTTGCACTCAGTTGCGGTATTATGTGGACTGTATCGCACTCACTTTCTTCCAGTCTTTCTCCTGCCTGTGATGTTGATGTCCTTGTTCTTACGTTTTTACTTGCTATATGTGCTTCCATGATCCGTTTGAGGAATTGTCGCATATCTTCCAGCTCCTCCTGAATCTTTTCCCTATGGTGCGCATCATTGTCAAAATCCTTAGATATACAATCCTGAACCCTTCAGGCTAACAACTCTACATCATCCTCCATGATTGTGTAATCTGGGGGTGTTCTCCGCACCTTAATTTTCTTGCGCGTGCCTCCCGTCTAAGTGGCTGGCCACTTATTTAGGCCTCGTTCTTGTGGGTTGGGGCTTGGTGTAGTACCCTGTGCTTCCTGGGCCTGTTTATGCTCCACTTGAGTCGACTGTGTAGTATTATGTTTTCCCTTCTGGGTCCCTATCTTAGTTGTCACTTCATTTGTATGATTTTTTTTTGTCTCGCACATCCCCCATTTCTTGGGCACTGGGAATTCTTGGGGTTGTGTTTCTTCTTGCTCAATGTCCTCTTCTTCTATCTTTGAGGGTATTTCTTGTGTGAGGGATGGAATCTTTTAGTCTTCTTCCCAATATTTGATAGCCATGTTGATTTCACCCTCTGTGATACAATAGCGCATTTGTAGCCACTACTTATTGGGGTCCTTCCATGCCTATATCCATGTCACATGTCATGTGTTCTTGAAGTTGGTGATGTCCCGATACTGTGTGATAGCTTGTGGTGTTATTCTCCACATGTTGGAGATGGATTCCTACATGTCGTGAAGGTATCCTTCAAATACAACTGCGTTCATCTTCTTGTGCTTGGCATCTGGCATGGTGCCAAGTGATAAATACCTTGATCCACAATTTGACTTGGGTCTAGTGCCAAAGAATGTGTAACTCAGTTCCTTCCACCCCATGATAGTTATCAACATGCGTAGCCATGAGTAGTGGAATCAAGTTCCTAGATCATGCACATCCTTGTAGTCATCCATAAAAAAATTCAATAGGTAGGGTGCCCAAATAATTGATGTTCCCTCGGTGCACTGAGCTGCAACTGCGATGACCCCAGCTGAAACTTCCTCCATGCGGCACATTCTCAGTAGTTTGTGGGCCAAGATTTTTGCATCCATTTGTGTTGCAACATCATTGATTCTCTTGATTATGATTCCTTGTGTACCCCTATCAGTATCATATTTCTTCTTCATCTCCTCTGCAAGTTCTTTATCCTTTGTCTTGTCCTCGATAAATTGCATAGGATCCATGCCCCGGGATGGAAACCCTGTGATGTGTGCAATAAGCTCTACGTCTATCAAGAAGAGCTTGTCCAACCAAATGTCCTCGCCATGTGTGACTACCAACAATTGTTTGACGCAACTTCTTGCATACTGTCCTCTTGCAAAGTGTGGTAGATCTAGAAGACCCAAAATCCACATTTTCTCCAATCCTGTTGCCCATTAGAGTGGTTGATCAATCGGTTCCCCCACCGCATTCACTCCCATAGTTTATAAGTATACTTCATTGGAGAATTATGGAAACTTATCTATGTCTTATACATCATGGTCNATGACCCAACAAGTCTGGTTTCACATGTACCCCATCTGGTATGTGTGGAAAAAAGAGGGATGCGATGGGTTGTTTGTGAGGTGACCTAGGGAGTTGTTTCTTGTCTCTCTTCGGTGGTGGCTAGCTCGAGGTTCCAGCGGCCATCGTTTGAACTTTGAAATACCATTCTGGCCAACCCATGACATCCTCTACTGTTCCTTCTGGTGGGTGGTCTGACACATTTGTTTGAGATTCGTCTGGCTCGACTGCTTCTTTATGATTCGTTGTCGCTCCATTGACTCTCAAAGTCGCTTCGGTGTTCTTTGTTTGTGCATCCTCCAGGGTTTTCACATCCTGGTTCAGTTTCTCTTGTGCCTCTATTCGGATATCTACATTCATGCTCTCCAGTATTGGTTGTTGGGTTTCTTCCACCACGGGTGTGGGGTTCACCAGTGTTGTATCTAGTGATGGGATTTCGTCAACGACCTATGGTAGCTGTTGTTCGCCTTCCTATGATTGTGCATGTGCCCTGGTTCTAATTCTGGAGTGTCATGCTGTAATATCCCCAAAAATAAATTATTATTATAGTCTGTATGCACTTAGGAATTTATTTTCATTTTTGGAAA
Organism: Picea mariana; assembly: GCA_032191745.1. Classification (NCBI taxonomy): domain Eukaryota; kingdom Viridiplantae; phylum Streptophyta; class Pinopsida; order Pinales; family Pinaceae; genus Picea; species Picea mariana. The sequence continues at coordinate 4,388 of JASDQU010279150.1, forward strand.
ATTCAAATTTTTAAAATTATTGCTATTTATGGAAATTCCAAATTTGGAATCTGGCTAATTGTAATTAATTATTGTGACTTCTGGGAAAATATTTGATTCTCCCAACCAAATCTTTGACTATGACACTTGTAAGAGACAAATATTTTTTATATTAATTGTTGATGGACAAATGGAAAAACCATGTTGAAATCAACTGATCATGACTCCATGAGTGGGGAACAGGCTTGAAATACCTCAGGGATGAATTTTACAAGTGGAAAATGAGGAATTTGGCCATTGGCAGCCCCTAAAAATCAGGGATTTGTAAAGCTACGAAAATTCCCCAAGGGGGAAAAGACCTAGGAACAAGATGCTTTTGCATATAGAGCATATGGGAGGAGGCAAGATGTTGCCGAGTATAGTGGGAAACGGATATCACTTGTTTTTACAAGCACTGTTTCTGAGTGTGAGGCAAGGATAATTTCTAATCTGAAGAGGACTATAGAAAAGGAGGATTTTTGGAGTTCTCCCTCATGGATTCATGGTCAGGCTAGGGGGTCAATGAAGAAAGTAGATTGGTTATTATGTTCTATGGTTGGGTGGAAATTGGTTGTTCCATTTGTTGTCCCAACGCTTTGTTCAGATATGTACATCTACTTATTTCTTATTGAATTGTTTTATTGGTTAATGGCTGGTAAAATGAAACAAATTGTAGAATAAGCTTTCTTTTGTAGTTTGAATTTATCCAGTGAGTAGGGATAAGAAAACTATTGTGTGTAACAGTTGTTGATGTATGTGTAAATTTTTATTATTCAAATGATGTACCCTCTGAATCCGCAATAGGAAAACAAATATCAGTTCGATTCTGTTGTTGATATTATAAATATTTGGTATATGTATGAATGTAGACTCAAGTATAAACCTGCATAAGGATTTATTACTGTTACACATTATTTTCATCATCCCTATGATCGTTAATGATATAAACCTATTTGTTGCCTTCAGTAGGGTTAGTGGCCTAAATTCCCAAAGAAATAAGGGAGAAGAACTTTCCCTGAGAGAAGAAGTTGTATTTTCCTTTGTAAAAACCCTATTAAAGAGGATTTTCGCAGGCTTCACTATAGCCAGAGTGAGGAAATTCCTGGTTTCTGCAAGCTGCACTATAGCCAGGGTGAGGAAATTCCTGGTTCTCCCAGGATGCACTATAGCCAGGGTGAGGAAATTCTTGGTTTCCGTAGGCTGCATTATAGCGAGGGTGAGGAAATTCCTGGTTTCCATAGGTTGCTCTATAGCTAGGGTGTGGAAATTCCTGTATGTGGGAAAAACGAGCATCTTCTCGATGTTTCTAGAAGGAGAATCTTTTATGGTGAGGTGGCCTTCGAATGGTTTGGATCTTACTCTCTTTCATGATTTAGTGGGATCATCCTAACCTCCTCACCTTATCCTCTTCATCTTATAAAAGGAGAGGAGCTCTCATGGAGAGAGTTGGCTTTGGAGATTGGCTTGTTATTGAGTTTTGTAGCTTTTATATTGGCTTTGAGATTTTATTTGTCAAGATAGATTGTGAGTAGCTATCAGATATATGGTCTCAAAATCCTTAGAGCAAGAAGTGTGTGGGAAGCAAGGAACTGTTGGGAGGAACCTTATGACATCAAGGCATCTGGTTGTAATCTCTCCTCCTATTATTTAATATAATACAATGGTATGCTTCTTTCCCATAGAATTATTTTTATTTTATTGCATAATTCCTTGATCATATGCATAGGTTGTCATTGAATATACTTATACTGCTTTCACTTTGGTTGGTTTGTATCTGGTTGCAGGATCAGTATCACAAGAGCACCGGAACGAAACAGGAACAACAAAGACATAAGGAAGCGACACTTAAAGGTATGTCTCTCATCTTTAGTTTGGTAGTATATTTGATGATTAGAGCCTAGGGAAAGCGCCATGTTTTGTCTTGTTTTGTTCTAGATATAGGTGGATCTAGGGAGATTATTTTATGTCTGTATTTACTAACTTATCCTCTAACAATTACAGTTTGCTACAGGTCGAATATCCGAAGTACAGATATACAGGAATGCATGTATGTGTTTTACATGTTGAAATAAGTCTAACAGAACATAAGTATCACCATGATAAGCATAATCCTATACCATATATATATATATATATATATATATATATATATATATATATATATAAACAAAGTTTTGGAATAGATACTAGAATAGTAAAATGCATATATACATATATGTTGTTTCCTATATAGAGATTCAGAACTACACATACATCTAATACACAAAAATATTTAGATATTGGATCACATGATATTTCAGCTAAGCTTATATTGATAGGAATGTGCTAAAGGCATAAATTTGCAGTTCTACATACCACAGTGAAACCAATAAACGAAGCCCCAGTGTCATATAACACATATTACAGAGTCTACTCGCCATATAAAATTATTCGTTTGAATTGTAGGAAATTTTGTATATTCTTTCTTCAGCTAATGAACGATCTGTATAGCTAGAGGCTTTTGATCTATAGTTCTTTTACAACTGAATAACTTGGGAAAGAACCCAATACACCTTGAAAACCAAACCTGAGTCCTCCAACAATTAAAATAATTGAAATCGAAACTCAAATACCTTTTTCTGAGCTTGGCGATATTCAGATCTGTTGACCACAAAAGGTCCAAGTCCGGCAAGGGATATCAGAAGTTAGAAAATAGGATTATGAAGAATCAAGGAATTATTAGAAATAAAATTATTTTCGAGAACTAGTAAACAACGAAAATTAAATACGAAAGAGAAAGAAAAATTCAGAAAGAACCCATGAAACATATTATTAAGGAGTCAACACCAGGTCAATACTTAGCTTGAGGTTCGCGTAGGGTGTTTCCTTCTCCATCAATGGTGTTGAGTGAACGATCCATAGCCCGAAGGGGAGGCGTGGACTTTGAAAAGACTGATGGGTACCCTCGCAATGGAAATAGGGGTCCCATCATTAGTCTTGTAATCGAATAGAATAACCAATTGCTCAGAATGTATCAAACGATTAAAAGCTTTATTAGACATGAAACATATATATATCATATTTGGAACTTTAAAGAATGCACAGCATAAACCATGATCTATAGAGTTACCTGACTCAGATCACAGATAAGGTTATGATATTATTCTTATAATTAACTAAACCTACATTTGAAGTTAAATAAAAACGCAATCATGGACAGGGTTCTGGATAATTAAAGTTATTTTCCCTTGATGTGGATAAAATGAAATGTAACGAGTAGACATCTAAATTCTAGAACAGAGAGTAAGGGTAAATCCTTGAATACATCTGAGACTTTGGAATGATTATACATGATGGAAGCCTTAAATTTGTATCTATGCATGTACAAATACGAATAGGGTAAATAGAGTTAATTTTGTTAAAAAACCCTACACCAACAGTAAGGAAATCCTTACCGTGACCATAGGAACTGGTTTACGACTCCAAAATCTTTAATCCGAGAATACAAAATTCTCACAGTAAGTCGAATGAAAGAGATGATATTTCGAGGACTTAGTACTAAATCAAAAAAATGTATTAAAAATGAAACCCATACCTACAGAGAATACAATAAGTGAACAACCAATTAAAAGTGTGAGTTTAAGCAATGAGGATCGAGGTCCTGGTCTTGATAGAAAAACCCTCGTCAATGGTAAAATGGATTATGACAGAATACACAGAGAACTTTGGTATACCGTCTCTCTACAGGATTGCCTTGTGCTGAATTTTAGGGTCACTATAATAGGGTTTAACCACAGGAGTTACAATGATAGGTATGTCGTGGGAAACTCCACCAAAAATATAAGTATAAACATTAAAGAGGCAACCAAGGATGATTGTGGTTTTCAGAACACTAACAAAATCTTAGGGGACTATTCTTAAATCCATAAATTGAACCGCCTGTGTAAAATGCTTACCAGTGTAAGAAAAACCTTGAGAAACAAGTAATTACCCTCATGGGAGAGGTAAATGTTGCAAACCACCACAGGTTAGAAAATATGTGTTATATCCAAATATTGGATATAAGTACTACAAAAAGATGATTTTAGCAAAAGGAAGGTCCCTAGCAAGCAAACCGTAAAGCAGCTATCACAGAGACAAACCTAAATTAAAACTTATCTTTCATATTATTTTTTCTACAGTTAAATTCAAGCGTTAGAGTTTTAAGAACTTACCCAGTAGTGGAGGAAACTAGACAATCATGTAATGTCGTTCTTGCCTTACGCAAAGTAGGAACCCCCTCGTCATTGGTAGATATATGCAGAACGGGGTTACAGAGGCTGACGCAAATGATTTTCACGCAAATACTCAAGAGCCAAAAGAGAAATGGAGAATTAGTTACACAAGTACCCTCAGATTGTAGAGTAATGGAGAATGGATGCCTCGGTCCCTCAGGCCATGTGATAGTGGGCACCTGGAAAATCCATTTTGGTCACAATAACTTAGAATCAGTACTGTTCAGGAAACCTCGTAACTCCCAACTAGAGTATTTAGTGTAATTACAGACAAGTATTAACTGCGCATTGAACTGAGCCACTAAAACTGTTAGTGCTAATCCATGTCATTAAATCGAATGGCTTCCATGATGGAAAGTAAGATTAGGATAGTGACTTGTCATGCTAGGTAGGTTTCTAACCCCAGTGTTAATACATGTTTTCAGGTGACCCTGTCGTTGTTCAACTGGTATGTGTAGAACCCGCTAACTACTTTATTGAAAACAATAACAAGAAAACCGATGAGAACGTCCATTACTGTGACAGTTAGTATGTGCATTTCAGTTAGGGTATGGTTGTTGCAAGGAGACCATATGCGACCAAGGGTAAACTCCTTCGGGTAATACACACAACATTGCATTCATATAAAATCAAATAAAATATGTGTTGCCTTGCATAAATTTATATATAAGAACCTTATGATAATGGGTTTGCATATAATAGGAGAGTTTTAATCATTCATGTTATATATAATTGTAAGGGGTTATAATAAAGAGAAGGAGATGGATTGTATGGGATTGTCATAATGAAGTCTGAAGTACCCCTTCAATTAGATGTAAGGATGAGAGTACCAGACTTATTTGAATGTGGAACTCTAGTGAAATGTTTTGGTGGGACCCTTAATAAGAGTAAGAACTTTGTAGGCTAGAGTTACTATAGACCTTATGGACATGACTAGTTCATAGTGTTATGAAGAGACCACACTTTAACTTGTTTTGACAATTGTTAACACATGTTTTGAGTAATAATAATAAGAACGAGTTCATGGAAAGGGTAATCACCTTATTTCATTCGTTGATAATATAAATAAGTACACGTCTTATTCTGATAGTAATGTTGTAATTGTAAATAGATCAAGTATAACGGTGTAAAGGAGTTTTAATGCATGTAGCAAAATAATTTATAGTTGGTAATTTTGGGGTACATTACACATGTAGTCTGGGTCGACTCTGCTTGTTTTGGTGGTGACATAGTGGTGATTGTCGAGTGTTTGTTGGATTCAATGGTTTCTGTAACCTTTGTGAACTATGCTCTATGCTCTTTATCCACTCTCACTCTTTGTTTATTCTCTAGTCTCGGAATAACATGTTTGATCCCACGTTCATGTTTTGTATAGGCATTGTGTGAATCTTGTTGAAGACGCTAACTTTATGATGGATTCCATGAACCTATGATTCATTCATACTTGCTATTACTTTCCCTCGTCATCTCCATTTGGCACGATTAATGTGGTGTCCTGTCGGTCCTTTCTGACATTAAATTCTTCATAACTCCATCATTTCGTACTACATTTTTTGTCTTTTCTATCCCTCTTGTTTCCACTTTTGACTTGGTCATTGGCCTTGTTATTGCCAATTTTTTATTCCTAAGTGTGCGTGCTCCTTCTTATTTTGGTGCACTTTTCCTCTGTTGATACTATTTAAAATTCTGTTGTTTTTTGTTGTTTTTGTTTTAAGTGTGTGATCGACTATCCTTGTAAATATTAAGTCGAATCTCGTTGATAATCCCTTTTAGTTCTGCACCTAATAAGTTTGTCAATTGTACATATCCTCCATCTGTGACGATTTTTACTTTGTATGGTCCTAACCAATGCATTCTGATCTTTCCTGGGAGCTGAAATGATTTGTTCTCATACATCAATACTATATCTACTTCCTTGAAAGTTTTCTTCTTGATGTGTCTATCATGCCAAGCTTTGTCCCTTGATTTCTGAACTTGTTGGTGGAATCCTGCTAAGATATGATCTTCCTCCATGGCCATTAACTGATTTAGTCTCTCATGTACTGTGGCTCATTCTGTCATGCATGTAATTGCTGCAACGCGCAAGCTTGATACTAGAAATTCTAATGGCACCACTGCTTCCTGGCCATATACCAATTTAAATGGTGTTTGCCTTGTTAAATTTTTGCACATAGTCCTGTAGGCCCACAATACTGCTAGTATTTTGAGGTCTCAATCATCCCTGTTGACATTACAGATCTTTTTTAGTGCCTTCTCCAAGATTTTGTTAAATGCCTCTACTGTGCCATTCGCCTACGGGAATATGGTTTACTCTTCTGATGATGGACTTCAAAATATTCAGTCATGGTGTTGATAGTGTTGTTAATGAAGTGTGTTCCTTGGTCACTCATAAAAACTCTTGGGCATCCAAATCGAGTGATTACTTGTTCAAATAAAAAGTGTGTTGTTGTTTCTGCACTGCAATCCTTCACTGGTGTTGCATACTCCCATATTGTTAGGTATTTTATCGAAATAATAATGTAGCTTGCTCCTGTTATTTTTGTTGGTGGGTTGATCGATCCGACAAAGTCTATTGCTCATTAATCAATTGCTTGGAATTTTACCTGTGGTCCTAGTGGCATCTCGTCCATTCTGTTGGGTTTACCAACCCTTTGACAGATGTCACATCTCTAACAGTACTCCTTCAAGTCTCTGTGAATGGTCGACCACTGTATTTCTATGCAAAATACCTTCTGCACAGTATCTTTTCTTACGTAATGTCCTCCTTCTATCCCCTCATGGGCTTCTGTTAACACTCTTGGTCTTTCGTGTTCCAACACATATCTGTGCAAGATGTTTTCTGTGCCAATTTTGTATAAATGGCCCGTGATCAGTTGATAGTCTCTTGCTCTAACTATGAGGTTTTTCTTCTGTGCGGTGTTATATTCCTGCGGCGCAATACCTGTGCTCAAGTAGTGAATGATATCTACAAAGTATTCATCAACGATCTAGACTGAAAATAAATGTGCGTCTGGAAAGTTGTCTATTAAATTCATAGGTTCTTCTCCATTTGTCACCCTTGATAGGTGGTCAGGTCCCACATTCAGTTTTCCTGGCTTGACTATGACTTCAAAGTCAAATTATTGAAACAATAGTAACCATAGACAGATTCTCCCTTCCAACACTAGTTTGTTGACTAGGTATTTAAGGGGTGAGTGATTTGTGAACATCTTAAAGTGTTTTCCTAACAAGTAATTTATGAACTTGTGTAGTGCGTAGACCATAGCTAGGCCTTCTCTCTCTGTGGTGTTGTAGTTTTGTTTTGATTCTGATAGCTTTCTACTCACAAAGGCTGTGGGGTGGTATAAACCTCTTGTTCTTGGTTACTCCAAGATAGCTCCTAGTTATATGGCTGATGTATCTACATGGACATGGAATGTCTTCTCCCAATATAGAAATACTAGTATTGGCACGGTGACCATATTCTCTTTCATCATGTCTAGACTGTGTTTACACTCGTCGTTCCATTGAAACTTTGTGTCTTTTCTTAACAGTTTTTCAATTGGCACGGTAATCTGCATGTATCCTTTGATGAAATTTCTATAGTATCTTCTGTGTCCCAATGTCTCTCTTAGATGATGGACTATTTTTGGTCGTGGTAGGTTAACAATTACTGTAATCTTTGAGGGGTTTACTAGTAAACCTTGTTTGCATATTATATGGCCCAATAGTATCCCAAATGGTGTTCTGAATATGAATCTCTTTATGCTTAATGATATCTAGCACGACCTACATCTTTCTAACATCAGTCGTAAGACCTATACATGGTCTTTCAACAAACTATAGACT
>JASDQU010279151.1:0-14821 GCA_032191745.1 Picea mariana
CCCTAACACCATGGCTCTGATACCATATAAGATTCATTAATTGCATACACACATGTAATAATCAGAATAATTAGTAGAGGGTAATAATATTGCCATAGTGTTAGCCCGATGTAGGCTACCAATGTACAGAATATCCAGTCTCTCACCTGTCTTATCTCGTGTCATCTTATTTAAGTACCCTAAGATGGATTTGGTAGTTGAACCGCCTAACAAACCTATTATTTATCACATGTTATATTATAATCACATAATACATAATGTATTTAATATTAAGTTATTAACATAAACATTCAAGCTCATTGTTTGCTCCTCAAATACTTTATTAGGGTGTAGAAACTAGCATTTTTCTTTAACATGTCTGATCTTAAAATGCCTACACTTGGGTTTTCATCGATTCATCGACTTGCCTGTCAACCTGTTGTGTCTGATCAGTTGGTGTCGGTCATTGCACTCACGGACTTGTAACTAGCATTTTTCTTTAACATGTCTGATCTTAAAATGCCTACACTTGGGTTTTCTTCGATTCATCGACTTGCCTGTCAACCTGTTGTGTCTGATCAGTTGGTGTCGGTCATTGCACTCACGGACTTGTCCTTCTTCTGAGGCATTGGTAAGTTATTTGGTCCAGATGGGTTTGTCTTTTACCCCAACTGTTATGAGCTTCAATGCTGATTGCTTTACTGTGTGCAGCTATGCATCTTCTAGTGTTTGACCTCAAACAGGTCTAGTTCCTTTGAATCGTTGTATAGGGTCTGTCAATATCTATCAGGACAATATTATCCTATTATTTAAAATGTTCAGTTTAATGATTTACTGATTGACTTCTTAGGCTTACTCCAACACCGTATGCCCAAATTTTTCTTGGGAACTACCACTTGATTTTAAAGTTTTGCTTGTAGCCAACATGGTAAAATATCTTCTCATTACTTATTGGGATTCTTATCACTGATGATGGGTAGTTGGCATTGATATAACTGTCTATAGTTGAAGCTTTCCCACCACAGCAGCCCAACTGCATTTATCTTCAATTTAGTGAAAGTGATGTTGCCATACCTCTGTTTCTTAAAGAATGTGTCTAGTTGCTTGTGCTACTCCAATTTCTCAACATTGAATTTTCCATCAAATGGGGTCTTTTCCACCTTTGTCTCTGAATCAGTTGGCATGACTGGTATGATCAGTTGGCTCACTGGAATGCAACTGCCTATAATGCATGTCTTTATCATTCTTCCCAATCTCATTTGAGGATGTATTCCCAGAACTATGGAGTGCCGATTTTCCTGCATTAGCCGTTTCGGTACATTGAATTTCTCTTTCACCATATCTTGTGATTCGTCCTTCATTGCTTGCACTTCTCCCTAGAGAGTGTTCACCATGCTCAATCACTGTTTCTTGGACAGTGCTCCCCTTTGACCTTCTGTGACCATGGGAATAAGGATTTACAGGTTCCTTGCTAGCAGTGGAGTATTAATTTCTCATTCAAGCCATCAATCTTTTCTGAATCCTGATACAGTGTTTTGTGCACTTCTTGGGTTTCGCAACATGTTATGATATCAAAATATATCACCTCCTATCTAGTGTACAAACCCCTACGACACTTTTGTGTATCTCTGCATCTGAAATCCTTTATTGGAGTTTAATTGCCTTTTTATGTTGTTAATGATGTAAGCTGTCTCACCTGGAATGGGAAAAGTGGTAGGGTTTCAAAAGCAGTGATTTCAATTTTTTCAAGGAAACAGTGAAACAACATATGTATATATAGAGCTGTACGAGTATGGAGTTCTTTATATACAAAGATTGCATATAGATGTATGGGCAAGAACTTTCTAAATTTCATTTTCTTAGACTGATATTTGCTTATTGTTTTATTAATTATTTTTTCTTTTTTGTTGACCCAGTTTCTAAGTTCTGGGGCATGCCTATGCCTAATTTAGAAAAAAACTGTTTCTATACTGCTGAAATGACATTGTTGTACTGGGATTTGCCAGGAATAGATTGGGAACCCATCTCCTAGAGATTTGATGAAGAAATTTTTTGGTAAATGTTTCCCAGGTGTTTCTGTACCTGTTCTATATTGTAAACATTTGAACCCTATTCCAGATGTTTTGGCTATATAGGATTTAGTTGTCTAGCAACAGCAACTTCCATAACGGACACGTGTTAATCTGGTATGCTCATTGATTGGTTGGCCAGTTCAACCAGTTTTCAGCCCAAAGATGGCCATCGAGGTATTCTTGAACTTGTCTATCTGGGACAGACAAAGCCCTTGGACCAAATCATGTTTCTTTTCTAGGATCTCACTTGTACATCTTTTTTTGAAGCAAACAATCACCATATGCCATATGGTCAGGGTCTTTAGTGTATACATCACACGTAATTGCATCCATTGTCAAAATACAGTACCTAAAACAAATTCTTAAGAAACTTGTTTATACTATTGAAGACAGTGTCGGCATATGAAAAGGTGCAACTGTTTGATTTTCTGATCTCTTAGGTTACGATAGTGTACATTCTCCATCCTTGCTTATTTTAGGGTGCCCCATTTGCATTTTCATTTAATTCCTATCATTCCTAGTAATGCCATATCACTTTATACATGTTTGGAGTAAAATCTTCTTTGTAATGTGCAATTATCATACCTTGGTGCTGATTATTGAAAGCTTTGGTTAGAGGAAAGTTTGTGCCCAAAATAAATTCCTTGTTGAGCTTTTGAAGATTCATCCAATGTCGCAATCTAATTAGTCTGATTCTTTTATTCACTGAAGCATTTTCCTTACCAAAATTTTGAAAACTGTGCCTAGTGAGTTGAATTGCAAATGCATCCTTCATGACATGTTATTCATGTAGGCTATGGGACCACATTGCATCCAACATAAATCTGTACATGGCATCTTCAGAATCATCAGAACCAGTTGATGTAAATGAGCAAGCAAATGTTAGTTCTGAGGAGCGAGTGAAAAGGAGCTCTGAGAAACAGACTAAAAGGAATGTTGATGCAGAAACAAAGGTACACAGGCTGTCATAATGTGGTCGTAGTTGTTGAGTGCTCTCCACTGCATTTTTGTGAAAGAGGCATGTGTATTTTAAAAGCTCCTTCAGGATCTTTTTCTAAATAAATTTATGCCAATATGATGAATTTTATGACAGTCTAAAGGTGACAATGGAGCATCAGTTTCAGTTTTGACTCACTCAGAGGTCAATGAACGACCTATTAAGTCCCATGAAACTCGGCGAAGAAGGGATTGGAACCCTTCTGATCATAAAGCATTAAGAGAAGCAAAGGAAACACCAAGACAGCAAACTAAGTATGACGAAAGAGCCGACTCTAGAGCAGTTCAAAATTCTCAGTTTAAAGGCAAATCAGTGTCAAAGAGACCGCATTCTCCAGAGCCCTGGGCACGTAGAGAGCGGTTTCGGCATGATGAAGGTCATGCGAACAAGGTTAGAGATACATCACCTAGTGGTTTCAAATGCATTTTCTTGGTGAAATTGTTTTCTAGTTTTGAACTGAAAAGCATGTTGTTGATGATATGCTTTTGTAGTTTTGATCTTAAAAGTCATTTTTTTGGCATTAAGCAGAGGATGAGCTCACCTACAGGTGTACATGCCCCCCGACGACTTCTTCAATCCGCAGTACGAGAAGCAGTTGGTCCTAATGGGCCAGCCAATTTAAAACGATCAGAATCATCGTCAAAGCGTCTGCGCTCAGTTGTATCTACAACTGTTGGTCAGTGGATGTCTAGTACATGTTTGTTTTTTAGAAAAACTCTCAGTTCCAGTTTATTTTTAGAGCACCTTAGATTGAAATTTAATCCTTGCAAACCCTTTGGAATTTCTTCCCACAGAGAATTCAGATACAGCATTGGATGCTGTTGAAGGTCATCAGAGGCCAAGGGCACTTGCAAAATCTCTGCCAGCTATGGCTGTTGCCATGAAGGCAGCTGCTGCAGCAGCGGAGGATGCAGCGAAGGTCAAGTCAGCAGGAAGTGTCTTTGATAGGCTGGGTAAAAGGATTGACAGTGGTTTCAATGGATTGCATGAAGCAGTTGAAGAAGATATGCTGGATGATGGAAACAATGTTGAAAACACAATGACAGCAGCAGTGTATCAAGGACATGAATATCAGCAAAGGACTCAAGTTCATAGTAGATTAAGTAGAGGACTAACAGATGATGTAGCGATGATGGATAGTGAAAGCATGATTCCCTCAAATCCTGCTACTTATAACGAGGGATATGATGAGGTACAAGAAGATGCAAGGTACACACGTCATTATGCCAGTGTGTCAACAAGACGAAAACAATTGGAAACTACAGAGAGTGATGGTGTCTCAAGGTTATCAAACTTTGAGAGGCAACCTATACAGGATCAAGAACCACAGAAGCCTCATGAGGAATCAGTGACTGTAAAGTATCGTCTTGCACGAAACTCTGATGAAGTGGCAAGGGAAAGCCGAATGCAAAAGACTTCATTATCTGAAGCCCCAAGTTCTTCGAGGAAAATTGTCAACATATCCGTGAATGTGAATACTTGGAAGTCACCTCATTTCCAGTCAGTTAGGGATGCAGTGGACAGGGAACCAAGAACCTCTAATACAGATACAAAGATATTGTCTGATCACAATGAAATGGATATAGATGGAACTTTGCCTGAGAACTCTGACATGCGGCTTCAAGCTGAGAGTGGTCAGATTGCCCCTGCAACCGATCCAAATGTAAATAAATTAGAATTGCTTGTGTGTGTTTATATACCCATGGCATTATTTAATTATTGCTTCAATAAGGCACTTATTTATGTAATATATATATATTTTAAAAATTTTGCAGGGTATATCAGGTACGGATTATCCCAGCGATGTTAGGAAGGGTACATCTTCAGTCTCTGGTTAGTTATAACATTGTAATAAAAACTCAGTTGTTAGGTTAGTAACTTAGTAGGCTTACGAAGGTTTGGAGCTTCAGTGGAATATCTTAAAATTCCCATATCTTGTGATTTATCCTGTCCACAATAGATTAATTTTGATTCAATCAATAGAGGCATTTATTTTAGCATCTTTGGCATCTTGTAAAGTTAATTGTCGATGTGCAGATCATCAATCTATACTGTTGATACCATGTTATTATTCAATGTTTCATACTTCGTTTAAGAACTATTTGTTCGGACTATCTAGAATGCTGAGTATACTTGCATGATTTTGTGTGTTTCATCTTTCCAAGTATTGGTAGTTGCTTTCATATTTATATGATATATTTATGAGAAATTTTCCTTTATTGCAGGTGTTAACACTTCAGTCCGACCTGAAGATGCAGATTCAAGGACAGTTTTTGTTTCTAATGTAAATGCTGGGAACCTGTTCTTTTTTTCACTTTTCTTATCCCTTATTTACAATTTACCAGGATTGTGCCACCATACAATCCCCTTTTTATCATGATCTTAATATCTGTGTTTGTGAAATTTTCTCTGTTAAAAATATTTATTTCTTTACTGTGCTTTTTATAACGTAAATTTTCTTCATTATTCATGTGCAATCCTTGTACATCCTGAGTGGACCTAACGGTTAAGAAGATGTGTTACCTCCTTGGAGGTCTGTTATCACACAAATCTGCACTAAGAAGAAAGAACAGATCTGAGTGATAACTATAGGCAATCTAGCCTCGTCACCGCTAGATGCTTTTCTGTTCGGGCTGGTGTTTTTCCAGCCACAGGGGGGTGTCCCTAAGGTTTTTGTATGCTGTCCTTTAATGGATAAATGTGCATGTAAACTTGAAAGAAATCCGCACACTAAAGCTGCCCTCAAGCACTTGAGAACAGGGTAAATTCACAAATTAAATAACAAGGGTTGGGATTAGATTTAGTACCCAAATTACAGAAGTGATTAAGTGAATGAAACAAGAAGAATGTGTGGCTTAAGTGAAAGATCAATTCAAAGTAAGTGCACAAAATAACAGACTAGATCCCTGCAGCATGATTGCACAAGTAAAACAACCACACAAATTTGAAGAGTTTCAAACAAAACATAGTCAAATCCATTGAATGTGTTGACAAAGAGGCGGAGAACAAAACCATAGTCACCAATGCATCATGGGCTGCTTAGTCAATCTTTGGCATGCATTGGCAGAAGAAGTCTGTCAAGTCTGGGATGGAAGAAAAGGTGCTGAAGATCTGTTGCTGTAGCACGTCAAAAAATGTCTAACCTCTTGAACCATCCTCTCAAACCCTGTTTTATAGAAGCAAGAGATGCATGCGGATGAGAGAGATGCATGGGTCAAAGTTGAACAAACCATAAGCCAGAATCTCTGTATGAAATGCTAACTCTGGGTGACTTGCTGCTTGCTAAAAATAAACCAATTAATCTGCCAGTCCTAGTCTATTCTGAGTGCTGTTCTGTAGGACTGTGCTGTTAACCAATGGTGAACATCCAAACTTGCTGATTTCTTCTCATAGTAATCAACATGCGATGGCTGTGGTGGTATCTCTGGAGCTTCATCTACTGCAAAATATTTCTTGACTTGTTTGTAAGATAATCCAATGTTGTCCATATCATAAATATTGTTTTTTCTCAAGGAAGCCTGCAAGTTGATTCTCATCTGAGTTATTTCCTCTTCTAAGTTTCTCAGTCTGCTACTCATTTTATATGAAAGAAGGCAAGTAATAGCTCTGTCAAGGTGCACCTCCACTTACTGTTTCACCTGGTATAGTGGTCCTRCAAGCGCTGGAAACTCAATTTTGCCGAAAATAAACACCACTAACAAGCTGTAGCATCCTATAACGAGGCATCCACACTCACCAATCCGCTGGTGTTTGCTGATTATAGACTGAACCTGCTGGAATAGGCAAATCTGGGTGCTGACTTCTTGAAGCACATTGTTTACTCCTCACTCCCAAAACTTCTAGTATCAGGCTCTGTAGCGCTAATTCCTCTCATTATTTCAGAGATTTGCCAAAAATAATTGCAATATCAGGTTGTACAGTATCACTTGGTGCACTATGATCTATGGATGGGCTCAATAGTAGCTTTAACCCACATTTCAGCGGTTCAGACTACTCTATTTCTTTTGCTGTTGCTAAGAATGCCACACCATCTGCCAATTTTAACTGCTCAGGTGCTGTTCTGAAGGAGGATAAGGCTGTTTACTGATTGTGGATACTGAGATCTGCTAAAGGAAAGGACTGAGTCTCCAGTGCAACTGTACATAATAATAAACACATAAAATTCTGCTAGTCATTTGGAATATCAAATCTGCTCAAACAATATTTCATCAAGGCACACTTAACTCTGTCACTGCTGTCCTGGGGCATGAACACGTGGGAAGTCTCTCCAAGTACGACTGCTGTTTTCTAAATATAAGTGTAAAACTGGCTTGAAGTAGTCTCTTTATGGAGTGCTGCCACTTCCAGAATAGTGCTGTTTGCTATAACGATCATAGGAAATAAACCATACGTAACCTTAATCAATGCACACTCCATACTCCTTTTTTCTATTTTTTCTCTAATTAATGAACAATAACTTGCATAGTGTATTTTTCTAAGAATATCACTATGGGAGGCATTGTATTGATGACTTATGGCATATTTAGCAAGGCAATCTAGGGGCATAGAATTCGCATAAGGTATATGTGATAAAGATAGCAAAGGTTATGCTTTGAGTAAGGTGTATCTCCTAGGATTTAGAATCAAAGACTTACATATGCATGCCAACTCTCTTTACAACCAACACTCCTATTTATAGGAAATCTGTCTTCAGTCAACGCAACTCAAAATCTGCCATCCACTACCAACCACTGAAATTGAACCATACATCTCCCTCCCAAACTGGAATTTGGAAACAACTCCACCACTGCGCACCATAGCTTTGACACTACCCCTTGTACCCGCTAAAAATAGACATGCCAAAAATCACTGTGACTCCTAAAAATATGAAAAGAACTGCTATGGGAGACCTGCTAAATATAGCATGTCTAAAAATAGACACTGCTAAAAATAGCAGTGTCTTGCATGTCAATGAAAATAGACTCATTAGACCTGTCTTTTTGCAAGGAACCCGAATATGTGCTCAGAATCAGCATGCAAGCCTTGAAACCCTAATTGCTAAAAAATAGCAGTGTCATGAAACTGCTTGCATGTTGCCTGGAAAAGGCTCAATGACATCATGAAGTTGCAAGGACCAAGAATATGCAGCTAACTCTGACATGTGTGCCCTGGAACTTTGGCTCCTTGAAAATAGAACTGCTAAAAATAGCAAGTCATCTGAATCTGATGAAAATCAATGTGTATCCTGCTCTAGTCAATGTGTATGTAATATCCCCAAGTATGCTAGGCTAGGATATTAGTGCTTTGCTGTGCAATTTATGTTGTTTCTAGTTGTGTGCTTTTGTCAAACAGTTTGCATTGCATATGTTTCCATGTTATAACTTGGTTGACAACTTTCTACAAACAGTTTGCATACATTCTCATAAAAGACTTTCGTCAAACACATTGTATGTATTCCAACTACACATGAAATAGAAGAGACAACATGGGCATTTTATTATGAATGGAACCCCGATCACAACAATACAATATCTAATGGCTGCTATGGCAGCTGCAATACATCAACACACAATATGCAAACTAAAAACCTGGAATGATGCCACAGCCTCCTCTAGTAGATGGTGCGTTCTTCTCCAAAGGCTCTCCAAGCCTCAAAACCCCACTAAAGCTGATGCCGTCCAGCTCCAAGGGAAAATCGAGCCTCCCAAGTGCCAAGAGATGGCCTCACGGCCCTCCTCTACTGCCTCACGACCTGCAGAAACCCTCATGGTCCCTCCAAACCCTCAGGACTCTGCAAAAAGGGTGGATTGGCCCCTCAAAATTCCTCAACCGCTCCTAGCCTCACGGCCCTGCAACAGAAAGGGATCGGCCCTCCTAAAAATCCCCAATGAATCTCCTAGATGCCACGAACCTCCACAAAGCCCTCATGGCTTCTCCAATCCCTCACGGCCCTGCAAAAGAGATGAATCGGCCCCTCAAGAAATCCCTATGAATCTCCTCTTCAAGCCGCTACGCCTCCACGCTGAAGTGAAATCACAAGATGAAGCCTAAGTGAAGATCCCGTATTGATCTCCTCCCCCTTGTCTAGCTAGGGTGGATGTTGCGCCATTGAAACCAAACCACAATGGAAGGGTTTTGCCAAAACTCCAACGAAAACCTTGGTTCACAAGGGCACTCAAACAAGAGATTAAATCCAAAACATAATGAGGAAAGTGGAGCGCTACCCTTCTTTTAATAGCTCTTCGATGCCTCCTTCTAGATCTTTCCTCTTTGACGTAATCAACATGACCCTTATTCCCCTTTTACTTTTCACTTAAAGATTAGAAGTCACTTTTATTGATGTTTAAATAACTATTAATCTAAAAGTTACTTTATTACTTTTTTACGTAATGTCACTTTAAAAATATAACATCTCTTAGCTAAGTGACATCAATTAAACTCCCCGACTCCCTTTTTCTTCATTGACTATAGCCTACGGGAGTCATATAGGCTACTAAGTCGTCCTCCCATCATGATCAAGTGGAAGGGGACATCACAGTGAAACTCTGGATGTACCTGTTTTAATCGATCCAGCATGATGAAATTGAGCTGGAACTTAACCTCCAGTTGTGCAGGCAATCTCAGGGTTAACAAAGTCACAGTTTCCAATCCGGTGGGGGTAGGGTATGTACACCTCAGTAGACTAAGCAGTCAAATTCCTGCTCAGAGGGTTCCCTTGTCCCACAAACAAGGGGGTCTCATACATCAATTTGATGTTGGGCTATTGGATTATTATTATTATTATTATTATAAGGATTGTCAGTATTATATTTTCAAAAATGATTAAATCCAGGCGGTTTGATATTGTGTGTCACTCCATCTAAGTGAAGGGACTCTAGAATTTCCCCTTTGTTGGATAGGAAAGGTTCTATCTTTTGGTTTGAGTTAGTTTTTAACTTTCCTTTTGTGGTTTGAGTTAGTTTTTAACTTCCTTTTGTTGGTGGATACTCAGGTTCACTTTGCAGCAACAAAAGAGGCAATAACTAAGCATTTCAGTCGCTGTGGAGAAGTGGTCAAAGTTATTATGCTAACTGATGTTGCAACTGGCCAACCGAAAGGGTAAACAGTGATTCCATGGCTTGATTTATTCTCTGAGCATTGTGATGTATATATTGTATTTACTTTTGCTTAACTAATGTGATTTTTTGTATGGAACCGTAAAGTTTGTATCTCTGGGTTCTAACTTTTGTCCTTTCATAACAGGTCGGCATACATAGAGTTCTCTTGCAGAGAAACAGCTGAGATTGCATTGACCTTGAATGAGACATCATTTATGTCACGAATGCTGAAGGTATTGCTGCATGTTTTTAAAGTTTACTGTGTTTGCATTTCCACTATAAAGTTAACATTAAAGCCTACTATATTTAGTATTTAGTGCTTACGTTGTTATTTATGTACAGGTTGTGCGAAAAAATGCTTCACATGTTGAACCTTCTATCATTGCTCGCCCCCCATTACGTCGACCTCTCCCATATAGTGCCTGGCGTCCAACACGAGCTGTATATGGAAGAGGCTTAGCTAGTACATACAGGAGAGGCTACATGCCAAGGCCTTTTGGTTCTCGTAGTCTACAATGGAGGCGAGATACATCATCTGGTGGAACCTCTGACAATTCAGCTCCTACTCTTAATGAACCTCCATCGGGTGGAAATCCTGCTGGTCCAGCCTCTGCACAGTCGCCACGACCTCTTACTTATATCCGAAATGCTACAAAATTGTCAAATGAAAACGCTGACAAGACCCAAGAGTAGTAGGTGCCCTGGTTGGAATATGTTGTTATGCCAGTGCAATAAAAAGAGGATTGCTACAAATGGCTATTCTTTTGAAAGTGCATTTAGGAGAGACCCTACAAGCAATATGGTACACAAGACTTTGAGTCTTGCACAAGTCCTATGTTCAAAATGGCATGCTAATAGATCCAATTTAATGGAGCATCGTTTTACCCATATCAAAGGTAAAATAAAGAAGAGCATGCCGCATATAAAGGAGTCTACAGGATGAATGCTTTTATCAAAAGGAGTTCAGGATTTGGAGGTATATGTTTTGAAGTGCCTGACCTGGCACTGTACGACGATTGCTGTATCTATGAGAAGCATACAATAGTATGTGTTTTGGCGGTAGTATATCAGATACCTCTGCTGCATTCTAAGAATATTTTATCATATGATTTCGTTTTTCTATTTTAGTTAGATGTCCTGTCTCGTAAATATGATTTGTAGATCTTATTTCATATAGTTTATTGAAGCTTATCAAGTTTACCGGATGGCACAAAACTTTGGTGTGTTAGTTTTGGTCTTCATATATGGCATTCTAACTGTTTCCACATTTTGCATGCCTCTTACCGGCATTTGGTTTGACAATGCCATTCTGTTCTTGCTATGCGTCCTTTTGAGAGTCAGCTCCAGTGTTTACATCCTTTTCCGAGTATAATCATGAGTTATATGTGCTCTTTTATAATGAACTTCATTGAAGAGAATATTTGGCCTTAAAAATCACGAGTCAATTGCTCTAAAACACATTTATCACCTGTTGAAGCCCATGTATTTTTGTTGAGGTTGTATATGGCTGGGCTGCATGGAGGACGGGGTTATATGTAATGAAGATTGAAGTTTGAATCAACGAGCAGAGCTGAGTATGTCTATATACATGTGCAATGATATCTTAAAATATCATTTCCAGTTTCTATATGAATAAAAATTACATGACACATGATCCTCCAATTAATATTCAAGTATTTGAAATATATCAAATCTGTATCTGTTGTTTTACAAACCGGGTGGCAAGTGTTAAAAGATTCTAAGTAATATTTAAAAATACATATTCAATGGTTTATATGGTTGAGGCACCCAGCTTAAAGTCATGCAGGACACGAATGTTTTTTCACCGTGCAATTCTTGTTCCTTTGCGTTCTATATGTACAAGCTTTTTTAAATGATCATAATCCTAAATGATATTTAAAGACATATTCAATGGTTTATATGATTGAGGCACCCAGCTTAAAAGTCATTCCGGCTAGTACTTGGTGTTTTTCCACCATGCAATTCTCGTTCCTTTGCATTCTGCGTGTAAAAGCCTTTTGAAATGATTGTTAATCTGTTTAATATTTTGGGGATATTTCACAATCATATGTAGGGTTGATATGATTAGCTCAATCTATGAAGGATCTTGCAGTTTAGTTCGAATATCTATTGCTCATTTTAGATGGGCATCCTATTTTAATAATAGTAGCGGGGTTAATCAATTTTCAGATAAGATTTGTCAATTACAGGGTGACTTGTTTTTGTTAAAGATTTATCCATATTTTCAATAATAATAGCGGGATTAATCAAATTTGAGATAAGATTTGTCTATTAGAGGGTGATCTGTTTTTGATTGAAGATATTGTTGAATTTTAATGCTTAGCTCATGCACATGTGGTTTATTTCAATTTAGCATTTTCTTGAACCATAAACAATGCAGCAATACCATACACAAGTGTTGTAGTAACCAAGATCACAAGAAGAATAACCATGCACAAGAACACAAGAGTTTATCCTGGAAGACCCTTCTCAATTAAGGGAAAAACCCATCAATCCTTTGCTATAGAGTCAAGAGAAGATCCCCCACACCATGAAGATCCCCCGCACTTCAGCCATACAACTTGTCTTGAGAGAACAAGTGTGTGAGTGAGTGAGATCCACAATGGAGATCTATTCCTATTTATACAAGACCTAACACATCAAAATGATGTGTCTATTGGCACAACATGGCCGACTTCTTCAACTGAATAATATAATTAATCATTACACAATATTAATTATATTTACAAAACAAATTAGGGTAATCATTACACAATATTAATTATATTTACAAAACAAATTAGGGTTACAACAAATCTTACTCTCAGAGAATATAGCAAGGGATCCACATATCCTTTAGTGCTCAACCACTAGGGACACATCCACCTGTGCTCAGCCACATGGATGCCACTCTCAATAGATCAACTCAACTAAGTCCATAGGAGTACCATCTCATGTCGACTCAACTAAGTCCATAGGAGTACCATCTCATGTCGACTCAACTAAGTCCATATGAGTCAGACATGAGACCATTTCAAGTCGTTTCAACTCAGTGCAAAGGAGCACGACAAGAGGCCACACATCATCTCGATTCAGTCTAGAGGAGTATGACACACCCATCACATGGGCTCTCTCACAAAGGTCTCAACTCAGTCCAGAGGAGAACGATTTAGAGAATGTCTCATGAAGTTGCAATCAACAACAGTCTCTCTCAGCTAGGGAGGCATTTTCCACCAGGCCAAGTCTCTCACAAAAGTACTCGAACTTCGTACTGACAAGCGGTTTGGTGAAGATATATGCAACTTGCTCGTGTGTAGAAAGGTACTGCACATGTACTGCTTTCCTCTGCACCATATCTCTGATATAATGGTATTTGATTTCAATGTGTTTTGATTTATCGTGAAACACATGATTCTCGGAGAGCTTCTCACAACTCTGGTTATCGCAATGGATAACGGTGGAATCCATCTCATGTCCAAATAAGTCTACACAGAGTTTGCAAAGCCACACTGATTCACGGATTGCCACACATAATGCAATATACTCTGCTTCTGCGGTACTCAAAACCTCATAAGTCTGTTTCATGCTGCACCAGGAAACCATGGCAGATCCCAAAGTGAAACAACCAGATGTGCTCTTCCAGTCCATTACGCTCCCTGCCCAATCTGCATCGGCATATCCTTGCAATCTCATGTCTACACCGGAGGCATATCTCAGGCCATAATCAACTGTGCCTTGTAGATATCTCAACACATGCTTTGCTGCTATCCAGCGTGTCTGCCTCGACTGACTTTCACTGAGTACACTCACTGCATAGCATATATTAGGTCTGGTGTTAAACAGATACATCAATGATCCAATCAGCGGTATGTAAAGATGTGGATCAATCTCGCCTAAATCAGAAGAAGCCTCATTCATCTTCTTTAGATTCACCACCATCGGTGTAAGCATGAACCTGTAGTCTATTATACCAAATTTCTTCAAAATTTCTACTGTGTATTTTCTTTGACTCAGGAAAATCTCATCATTCCTCTGTCGTACTTATAGTCTCAAGAAGTAGTGCATCATACCAAGGTCCTTCATCTTGAATTCAGAATCCAATGCATGCTTGCATTCAACAATGAGGCTTTCTGAACCGGTGAGGAATAAGTCATCAACATATAGGACCAAAATCAGGCACTCGTCACCAACAATGTGGTAGTATAGGTGTTGATATTATGGTAGCTGCGGGAGGTATTTACCTCCACGTGTAAACCTGACGAGGACAGAATACTTTGGGAAGCAAGAAGAAACCCTAATGAGTTGGCTAATAACCCTAGAAGACTTGTCGGCTCAAGAAGATAATTTATATTAGGTTATTAGCCTCCAAGAGAAGAAGTCAGCTAGAAATAATAATATATACTGAACATACAGATACCCAGAATGAGAAGTCGGCCCAGGCAGTTAGTGAGAACTAGTATAAATACAGGTGGCCAATTCTCATTCTGGCAGAGTCTCAGAATTGCAGAGCATCAACTTGTGCGCACTGCAGTGCCCAGTCTTGTGCGCAGGTTTGAGGAGAACTGCCATTGCAGCTGCTGGAGCTAACATATCACGTTTGGCTTGGACTATCTCTTGGCTAGGATTTGGAACATCTGATAAGCTCTTGTTGGTGCGCTATCCTTGGGGAAAGGTGCGCTACCCTTTGTTTGGCTATC
>JASDQU010279155.1:0-14821 GCA_032191745.1 Picea mariana
TTTGGAAGCAGGGCCGAGTTATTGAGGGTTTCAGCCTTCTATTGGAGCGTGACATTCTTCAGCTGGAGAGTTTGGCATTCAGATCTGCTTATATTGATCTTCATTTCTTATTCAGCCTTTGGAGGCATTATTTTGTATTAGCGGGAGAATTTTGTAGCAGCTCATATATATTTCTTGTACGACCATCTGAGGTTTATGCCAGATCGGCCATCTATTGTATTGATCTTACATTGCTCATAATAAAAGGTCAGATCTTTGCTTGTGCTTCTACATCTTGAATATATTGTGATCTCCATGTGTTGATGAATCTTGTATGCACTTAATAACTCAATAAATCAGTAGTAGTTAGTGATTCCAAGAAAGAATTTGGCTTGGGATCATTACAACTAACCAACTAACTCTCTGTTGTGCTTTCTAGATGGCCTAACTAGATAGTTAAGGGGCCTCCTTTTTCCCACTCTTGTGACAAAAGGAACCCAATATATTGGCAACCATAATGTGGATTTGACTGGAAATTCTCCCCAATTAGGCTATTAGAGTTTGATTTCCTATTTGTTTGCATGTGCAAGGGTAAAAACTGGCCTAAAGCTCACCATTAGAGAGTAGGATTTCACACCATAGAGATGGAATCGTTTAAAAAAAATTGTCCTGACCACTTTCATGCATGCACACGGGTTCAGGACAAATAGACATGTAGTCTACACACATTTTCACTATGTCAGAAATCTCCAACCGTTTGGTTTGTGCTCTATGCACAACTATTTTCGGTTATGACATGCGCTTGTGTTATTGTTTTCAAAATTGTAAGGCTTGAGTTTCCCACTGGGACTCAATAGTTTATATTTGATTTTACCACTTTGTAAAAGCTAGTATAAGCAGGATGAGATCTCATTCTTGCATCCATTAAAATCATATCACACATAGGTAATTAGGGAGGCTATAATAAACCATAATATATTTAATTTCCTTGATAGCCACGTGGATGGATTAATGAGTTTTGCGTTTGAGTTTCAAAAAGATTTCATTTTTTATAGTCATCACATTAAATTGGGACTAGAAGCCCATTTAAATCAATCTTGGAGTATTCTCTTTCCTTGCACCTTAGTGTCATCTTTGAAATCATAAAAAGATTTTTCTTAGATAAGTCTCCATCTCCCTTGGAAAAATAAAATCATTTACAAAAAAAGGCCAATCCTCTCAAATTACTTAATTGAGAATTAAAAGGGTTGTAAGGGCCTATATGCCCACTTGCATGCAACTCTAGGATAGTTTTCAAATTGCAAGAGTCAGTCACCTAGGGAGCTTAAATAAGTTGTAAGGGCCCAAACATGCCCTCATTCTTACAATCTAGGACTAGTCTCAAGTTTTCTAGATTACAAAACACCTTAGGAAGATAAAGGGTCCAAGTAAGGATTATCATATCCACCATGATAGCTTAGGATTTCCTTTTATTTACAAGGGTCATTTTGAAAAAATCTAGTAAGTTATCTAAACAATAAAAGTAAAGTACCACATGAATTACACCATGCTAAAATATTGAATTTAACTTATTAAAAAAAAATTTCACCATCACCACTCCCTGCACACACTCTCACTTATTTAAAAATCCCTTTTGGTAGATACTTGAAACTCTCATGGGAATCATTTGTTTAGAAAATGGTCTTTGTGCACACCTCCATAAAAAACGAATTTGGTCCATCCATGATCCCAACTTCACAACCCTCTCTAACATTCTAAAAACAACCATAATAAACCCACTTTATAACTTCCATAGGAGGAACACAAAAGAATTTGGCAGTCTAAGTTAAGATTTTGGGGATAGTGATCTAAAGAACTCCCCATCATCATTCTTCATTTTGAAACTTAGAAAGTTGTGAATTAGGGTGCCAAAATCCTCCCAATGAACCATTCCTATACTATAAGGCAGGGAGACACCCATGAATGGTTGAAGGTCGAGGTCCAGTTGTTTTGTACATGCCTCCTTGGGTCACCCAACCCTTGGAAAGCATCCAGCATGTGACTGATCTTTCAGGCCGAAAATCCAAATGTCGTGCTTGATCGAAGTAGATTAGTAGAAAACATTTAGGATTTATCTACCCAAGGTGGTGGTTGTGGGATGCACTCTCACCTCAATCATATTTTGAACGAATGTTGGGAAATATCGCCAGTACTTTCGGGATATTCCCCCTTCACCCCTCATTACAACTGATTGTTCATCCCTTAACTATTTTCTCTTCAAGTGGGTTTTGGCCCCACTACCAAGATATTTTTTTGAGGTCCAATGTTATTTGATAGGAAGGATGTTACATCGGATAGGAAACGAGCATTTGTTTTTAATTCTCGCATGAGGAGTTACAAAATCTCAAAGCACTTTTTACATTGTCTTGAAGTATACATTTTCACCATTTTAAGTACATGGAATTTTATGAATACATTTTTTAAAGTAATTTGAAAGAACCTTTTTCTACCATCCCTCATCACCATTTAACACATTCACTTATATGCTAGAATCATATGGGAACCATAGTATCCCCATTGTTTTAGATGCTTGAGAAATTTGCCCCCAATTTTGGGCGGTCTTCCAAGATTCACTAATACATCTACAATACCATGACACACACCAATTAGTTCCATCGTACTAGGTTTAGGGTTACTAGGTTCCACTTTTGTTAGTACCAACAGCCCAAGCAGCTCCCAAATAAAACATCCACCATAAGGAGGAGAAGCCCAAACTTTGTCTTAAAGCACAAACTCCCGAGGAACCACTTACTCCGATAACATTGCAAGACCCACTCTTATCATGCCCTTTTTTAGTCACTCAATATCCATGATATAACCAAATTAAAAAATGATCCCATATCATAGGAGCCCACTTGGCTGAATATGCTCACAAAATTCCCCTCTGACATCCCTAAGTTTGAAGGGAAAATCGGGGAGGACCCTGCCAATCATATCATGTCCTTCCATCTGTGGTGTTCTTCTGATAGTATAACAAAATATTACATTTGTCTATAGTTGTTTCAGAGAAACCTCACTAGCACAGCAACCAAATGTTACATGGACGAAAATTCCAGAGCCCACTCCACATTTGATTCACTGGCAAAAGCATTCATGTCATTTTTCCAACTTCCCATTCGTCACGATACGAGGTCCAAAATTTTTTCAGAATGAAAAAAAAATAATGTTACTCACATTTCATACCATATTCATGTTTGGTGTAGAGGTTGAACCTTTGTAAAGAGGACAACACCCCATAGAAAAGGCTAGATTGGTTCCTTTGATCGCTCATTCCCACCCTTGCAAAAAATTTCTCCACGACCCTACCCGAAACAGAAGACGAATCCGTCACTAAGGATCAATAGTTGGACCTCATCTACTCCCAATCCAGGTACTTATAAATTGTCCTTCCAGATTCTTCTCATCCTTTTCCCTTTAGTCAAGATAAATCAAGAACATCACGTGTTGTTGATTGGTTGATTGGCTCCATGGCTCATACTCAACCACACACACAATTTGTACCCACATATGGAATCAACCCATACTTCCAACCATATGGGGGAGTGTCATATTACCCCCCCCCACCCTTCCACCACCATTCATGGCACCTCCTCTTCCCCCAATGGGTACCCAATTACCCACATCCCTTCCCCAACCAGTTCCTATCTTGTAATCGGTCCCTCAACCAAAAACATCCTATCCACCTAGTAATATCAGAGTGATCTCCACTTATTAAAATCCATATGGTCCCCCAAAAGGTAACCCCTATTATTGCTTTTCTGGTCCAACACACTCTGTCACACCCCCCCACATGGACACCACTGTGAAGGGGTCAATTTCATCCAACCTTCCCCTCTTCAACATGTTCAAAATTTTGAACACTTGAATACATCCAATCCACCTCACCAATCCAAAAATAACTGGAAGAAAGGAAAGAACATGAACCAAGCACAAGGAGGGACCCCCCCCCCCAACAAAATTACCTAGCTGGAGGCAACCAATGCCAACCAAACCCAAGCCCCCAAGGGGGAAATCATGATGTTCAACCTCGACAAGGGAGAAATAACAACAGTCCAACCAAATACCCTTGTGCACTATGTGGTAAATATGGCCATTATACTCACTGTTTCTCCCAAATCGTTGATTTCAAATAGATAAAGGATGCCATGAATCTTGAGTGGGTTCTGAATGCTCAAGTTCCACCTCAAGGACCTCCCGCTTATATACCACCACCACCACCGGCGGTGTTACAAACCCCTATCCCACATCATGGTGTCATTGATACTCAACCATAAGGGGTTCAATGCCCACAACCACAAGGGAACTTCCCTCCACCTGAGCAACCCCTCCGAAGGATCACCACCGACTGTAGTATCCTCCTCACTTCAGAAAAAGAAATCCTATTACAGACTCGTAGTCACCAATACGGTATTTCCCCTGATCCATTATCCACTCCTACGTATTATCCCTAACCACCAACTAGGAAACCATTCATAGTTTCTCGTTCTAACAGTGAATATGTCACCCAAATGTCTCACACACCTTTGCACAGAAATGTAAACAACCCTCATGCTAGGGCCACCCGCAACTACAGTCTTATTGATGAACTTTCTAAATCACCTGTTTCCATGTCAGTTATGGAAGTACTTGAAACATTCCCTTCCCAATGAAATACATTAATTTCACAATTGTGGGCAATTGATCCAGACGACACCCATTTAATCACATTTGACTTATACATGGTAGACCCATGACTTCCATCATTAGTCATGTTCAAAATTCTGGTCAAAATATGGAATATCAAGGTCCATTGTTGCATCATCGACGAAGGAGAATACACATGCATCATGTTCAAATACATTTGGCAGCAACTTGGTTCAGTTGAGTTGACGCCCTAAACCATCATGCTTCAAGCTTATGAAGGTTTCCCATCCCAACTAGAAGGCCTGTATCAAAATGTCTTAGTCGAGTTAGGGGGAAAAGAGATTATCATCGACATTGAAGTCATAGACGCCCAATTGGATTATAATATCCTCTTTGGATGAAGCTACATGTATGTTATGTAGGCATCATAGTCATGTAGCCAAAATGGGAAAATTGTCACCATCGATCAGTTAACCCAGCATGAACCCAATCAATCACGACACATTGATAACATCTTACCACTGATCCTCTCTAGCACTAACTTAGTCCCCATGATTGATATCGGACTAGGCTGATTTCAGGATCCATATTTGATGGGTGCATACAAAGGTTTCCCCCCCNGCCCCCCCATCTTGACACTCCTCGATGAACTCCCAATATAGACTCCTCATGAAGGAACATGAGAGAAATCACCACCCATGGATCAAATCCCCATTTTCCAGATAGTTCCAAAGGAAATCACTTGAATTCCCTTCATTTACCCTCCCCCTAGAGTAACAACATACCATCTAGCTACTACCCTCACTTTACCTAACATGATCATCTTTATCCTTGTACAATACCTCAAACCACCCTATATGGTACCTGATCTATCCCTTCCATCAAAACCTATGGACCCATTGTCGCAATAATGGGTTCACCCAATCAATTACCCAACTAGTCCCACAGTTGGTGGTAACATCACTACTATAGGACAAACCACCTCTAGAACAGGGGGCACCACCACCAACCCATGAGGCACATGGAAAATGAAGGAACCCTCCCTCCCTTCCCCACCTTGCATACAACCTCCAGGTGCCTTGTGAAACATTGTTGGACACCCTACGAATATCTTCCCTGCTTTACCCGAGTTGCAAAATCTCATTCCAACACCCATAAGTACACCACTACTACCCACCCGAGTGCACTAACGACATCAACAAAAACTTCTTCTTCCAAACCTCCCATTTTGAGAACCAGGCATGCTTGCACCATTTTTTCTCAATACATACATTATACACACCACTTCCTATCCCTCCCTAAGTTTCAGGACACATTAGAAATAGTACGCCAAACCACATTATGTAAGTCATCCTAAACCATCTCATTAGTACAACCTATTACTGACATTTTATATATCTCGACATCAGTGAATGAGAGCATGTGATTCCATTGCATGCTATGCTATCGAATGGACCATTAAATGTATTTTTTTCCACTCATCATCAAGGGATGCACATGCTAGAGGACCTCCCTCTCACACATTACACCAAATGTACCATCTTTGGTGCACATGACTGTAAACGATCCCTGTCCAACTAGTCAGGATAGGACTACTTCCCATCCATTAACCCCTCTGGCCATCCCATCACAATGTGAGGACTTCCCACCAAACCCCCCCAACTCCACTCTAACACTAGTTTATGAGATCCCCCCCCCCCCGNAACAACATCCAACCTTTTCTGACTATACCTAAAAATCTCAACACCCCACCCACAACAATTACAGACTCCTTGTACTCCATCACCTTTCAGTTCGATGAAGATAGTTTAGAAGTCCTATGGGCACCCGATTACCCCTGGGATGATTTTCATCATTGAATCATTTTTCTGGCACATAACGCCTTCCACCCACTAGCAGATGCCCATGTCTATACCATCGAAGGAAAATATTTCCTCCCTTCTATCCATATAGACTGGTTCAAAAATCCAATTCCCGCCCTAGATGGATTTGAGGAAGGTAACATGGCCAATATATCACCTACCATCAAAATCGACATTTCGGTCAAATCCAATGTCATAGCATACAAAGCCTTATTCCAGGAATATCGAGATGTGTTCACGTGGTCATACACTAAAATGGCATGGTTAGACCCAATCATTGTTGAAAATTGTTGATTATTTGGGTTGGTTGTCATTGATGTCAATCCTTGAAGAATTTCTCGTAGAGAATTTTGATAGCACAAAGGTTTGGGTAATGGACCTAAATTTTTTTTATGCATAATGGTATGAGTTTTAATATATTTCAAGGTAATACTATTCTATATGTATATTATATGTCATTCCATTTCTGGTGGTATGTGAAATGTTACATAACTCCTCACGGTTAGAGAGTTATGGCCATGTGAAGTTGGAGAGCCCTCATTAGTCATCTAGAAGCCCCAAAAGGTCAAAGTAGTCAAAGTGGTTGAAAAAAAAAAATATTTACATAATAAAGTGAAGTGATGAGTGTAATATAATTCAAAGTGGATACAAAATAAATTATTTAAATAATAAAGTTAATGGAGAAATTACTAAGTGGCAAGGATGATTTTAAGGATGAAAATTTATTTTAAAATGTAGAAACCTTGGCGAATCTTACAAATCCTTCATATGCCAACTATAAATGATTGGCAATATTTTTGTAGAAACATTCAAATTTCTAAGGATTTTATATAGTTTTTATAAAATTTTGGCGATTTTTAAGGTAGAATAATTTTATCCTATAGAATTTGGGTGAATCGTTTTTAAAATAACGAATCTTGTTTTTTGAAAAATCATGAAAAATTAGCCCATGAGCAAAATTTAGCCCCTAAAATCATCCTTGCTAAGTGGACAAGTGGCTAGAAATGGGTTTGCCCTAAAATAAAGAAAGTCGTTTAAGATGGTTAGAAGGTAACCCCTTGAGGAAGCTACTTGAAAGTATAAATAAGAGGAAAAGGTCTCTCATTGAAATACACTTGAGCATATTGAATATCTATAAGTGACTGAGGTAACCAAAGTATATCTAAGGAGAACTTCAGAGGCAAGGTGAAGTAAATAAGGCCAAAATTCAAGGGAGGATAATTTCTTTTGATGATGTTTTCTAAGGTATGTTATTTATAGGTCATCTCACCATTTTCGCAATAATGTTTTTTCTAGAATGATTTAGACTGTGAAATATGGAGGTCATTGAGGAAACATATCCAAGTAGTTGTGATAAAAATTTCATCTTGTGGTTTGTTGTACTTTTTGAGTTACACTCCATGGAAAATAGGGTTTGTGGCTAGTCTTGAAACTACTCTAAGATAGGTGTTTCGGGTAAAAATGTCATAACTTCTTCAGAACAGATCCAAATTCAGTAATACCAAATGCATTGGTTATATTACCACATGTAGTATTCTTTGTACTATTTTAATATCCATACAACAAATATTCCATGCAGGGAAGACTCTACAAGTTCTCTCTCTAGAATAAGCCATAATTCAACAAGGTATGCCATTTTTACTATAACTCCTTTTCTGAGAGGTTCCAAGAAGTAAAACCTGGAGGAATTACATTAAAGATACTGAAGAAAATTTCGTACTATTTTCATAGATTTATTCATTATGGGTACATATTTATGATTATATCAAGTTACGGTTGTTGAATAATCCAAAATTAGTCATGTGAGACTAAAGTAAAGTTTGATAAAAATGCTAGTCTCTTGTTGTTAAAGTTAAGGAATGTTTGTAGGTATGTGATAATATACACCAGGTCTATTATAGAGATACAAATCAGACTTGGATGATGAAATTGATGAGGGATTTTGGTTGAGGTACATGTTGGGTACATGGTTGAGACAAATAGTTGATGAGTTGGCACAAACATGATGTGTATAGTTGATGATGTTTGTACATCTTGATGAGTCATATTTTATGTTTATTTGATTCATAATTCGTACATATTTGGTGCATGGTTGATGCACTTGTTGATGATATAGGTTGAGGTACATGTTGGTGCATGGTTGATGCACTTGTTTATTGTATAGATTGATTATAGGTTGTTATAGGTTGTTTGGTGCAGGTTTATTGGTACAGGTTTATAGCAATATATCTCACAGTGATAGTGTGATAATGGTTCCATCATTATAATTATACGACATGGCGGTTGGATGGGGCAAGGATAGGTGGTTGTAACCACCTTCTGGTTGTGTCCAAAGAACATAGGGGGTTGTAACGTCCTTCTGGTTGTAGCCAAAGAATTGTGGTGTTGGAGCTTTCCTCAGGTTATATCCTGAGAAGATAGGGGGTTGGAGCCTCCTTCCAGTTGCAACTGGAAAATAAAGGAAGTTGGTGCTTCCAATGAATGTAATTCTTAAAGACATAAGGAAAATAATTTTGTGGTTTTCTCTCACTTTGAGTTTCCACGAAAAAACACTGGTGTACTGTGTATGTGTATGATTTCTCATTTATTCATTTTTTATTTATTCTTAAACTATTAGATGATAATGCTACATTGATGTAACACTTTCATTTTATGGTTAAAAATGATTGCATTGCTATATTATTGATTCACCCCCCTCTCAGTAATCCAACAGGTGGAATCAGAGCAGGTTCCTTCATAAATTAGTTTAACCATTGAAAGGTAGATCATGGAGAGAAACAACAAGTATAAAAAAGGAATACCACAGTTTGATGGACAAAAGTATTCATTATGGAGAAGAAGGATGAAAACATATATACATGCACAAGCATTTTAAATTTGGAAAGCAATAGTAGATGGATACAAAGAACCAACAGTTCCGCCAACAAGTGAAAAATAAATGAAACTTAGTCAAAATAATTCCAAATCCACAAATGCACTTATGAATGGTGTTGGTGAATCGGTATATACCAAAGTTGTACATTGTAAATCCACTAAAGAGATTTGGGACAAACTTCAAAATATTTATGAAGGAGATTCAAAAGTCAAAGCAACAAAACTTCAAAGTTACAAAGGTCAATTTGAACAATTAAAGATGAAGGAAGATGAGAATATTGCAACTTACTTCTTATGACTCGATGTAACAATGAATGCAGTCATAGGATTGGGAGAAGAAATTGAAGAATCTGTAATTGTTCAAAAGGTACTAAGATCTCTTCCTATAAGATCTGATTGTAAGATATCAGCACTAAAAGAAAGAGCAGATCTAGACTCAATAAGCATGGACAAACTACATGGAATCTTTACAACATATGAAATGAGAACTAAACATGAAAATATAGATCTAAAATAAGCAACTTTCAAAGCATCCAAAAGGTCAAACAAAAAGGGAAAGAAAAAGGAACATAGAAACAACAGTGACTTCTTAGAAGAGGATGAATAAGAAGTGGCCAACTTTGTCAGAAGATTGAACAAGGGAACCAATGACAAATATAAAGGTAAGATTCCATTGATTTATTTTTATTTTTATGGTATTGGTCATTTTTCTAACAAATGTCCGGAGAAGAAAATTAATAGGAATGATGAAGATTACTCAAATAACAAACAAACATATAAAGGAAAAAAAAACAAAAAGAAATATTTCAAGAAAATCTTATGCACCAAAGAAGACATCCCCTCATCATATGAAGATGAAGTCAGTGAAAGTGAGACAAAAAGAGTTCTATTCATGGAGTTAGAATACTCTGATAAAGAAGAAACAAAAGAAGAATATGAAGAGGCAGAAGTTGACTGCCGAGAAGAATTGTTGAGTGCCATAGAAGTTATAAGAAGAGAAAAGAAAAAAAACAATAAGCTACAAGCAGAACTAGACAAGAAAGAAGGCAATCAGGAATTATAACAAATGATCATGAAATTGAAGGTTCAAATAGAATAAGATAAAATAATTGAATAATCACTCAAAGAACAACTAGAAGAAAGAGACAGGAGCATTAGAAATTTGGAAGCAGAACAAAAGAAAAATATGTAGAACAACTCAAAAATTTTGGATGACATTATTAGTAGTCAAAATACTCATCATGACAAGTCTGAACTTGGATACAATCAAATAGAAAAGGGATCAAGATCCAAAACAACAGAACAAGAAACATATCCAAAACGTTATGTGGAAACAATCAAAGAGGATAGGAAGACCTACAAGGAATATTACATGGACACTCCTCCACAAAAAATATTCATATTTCAGAAACAACGACCAATAAAAAAAATAGGCCTTGGGAAGAAGGATTCATAAAAGTAACTCCCTTCAAAATATATTCAACTCCTAGGTATTAAACTATCTTTTTTGGTTTATGTTACGCATGCAATAATTTTGGACATAAAGATGTAAATTGGAGAGATAATAGGAGGAACATAAACAACTTTGAAAGTCATACACAAAATGGTTATCCAAGAAGGCCCATTGAAACACAGAGAATAAACTATGACATGTTTTAATCATTGATCACTAAAGTCGAATGCTACAAGTGAAACAACTTTGGAAACATGGCCAAAAATTGTAAAATGACAGTCCCTCCTAGAGAACCACAACATAACTACAACATTCACAGACATGAACCTCATAATAGAACATCGATAAGAAAGCAGAATCAATATAGAAATGAAGAATTTACAATCGCTCTACAATCTAAGTAGAAGAAACATGGTTGGTATGTCGACAGTGTTTTTTAAAAACACATGACATGTGATAAATATATGTTTCTTACATTAAGAAAGGAAAGATATGGATCAGTCTCCTTCGGAAATGATGATTCAACTAAAATCATTGGAAAAGGCACAATCATAATTGGAAATAAGAATACCAAGGAATAAAATTTTCTACTATTAAAATATATGAAACATAATATTCTAAGTGTAAGTCAAATGTGTGACCAAGGTCATAAAATTACTTTCAATTCACATAAGTGCAAGATAAGAAAAAAAGGTTAAGGAAAATTGATTGCAACAGCTACAAGAACTTCAAGCAACATATATGTATTAAGTGAAATTGGAAATGAAAAGTTTTGGCTAGGAAAGGAAGATCAAAGTTGGCTATGGCACAAAATAATGGGTCACATACACTTAGATAACCTTTTCAAAGTCAACAAAAGAAAGAAGTTAGAGAAATGCCCCAGATCATGAAACCAAGAAACACTTCATGCAAGCATTTTCAACAAGGAAATAAAACAAAGACCAGGTTCAAATAAAAGGAATATTCAACGACAAGACCACTGGATATTATCCATACTGATCTAGTTGGACCAACTACAACAAAGGTTTTAAAAGGTGAAAAATAATTTATGTT
The DNA here is from genome assembly GCA_032191745.1 of Picea mariana. NCBI lineage: Eukaryota > Viridiplantae > Streptophyta > Pinopsida > Pinales > Pinaceae > Picea > Picea mariana. The sequence continues at coordinate 11,884 of JASDQU010279155.1, forward strand.
ATTAGTTGATGATTATACAAGAATGACTATAGTTTGATTCCTAAGGAATAACTCAAAAGCTTTTGAAAACATCAAGGTCTATAAGGAAATGGTTGGAAATGAAATGGATTCAAAAATCAAATGTTTGAGATCTGATAATGGAGGAGAGTTCACTTCAAAGGAATTTATGGACTACTGCAACAGGTATGCAATAAAAAGGAAATTCTTTGTTTCTAGGACACCTCAACAGGATGGAGTTGTTGAAATAAAGAACACGACAGTACAAGAAATGGCTCGAACAATGCTAATGGATTCAAAATTGACAAAAAAAAATTGGACACATGTAGTGCATACAACAATTCACATTCAAAACAGAGTAATGCTCAGAAAAAAAAAAAAAACTCCCTACGAGCTATGCAAAGGAAGACCAACAAATGTGAAGCACTTCAGAGTATATGGAAGAAAATGCTACATCAAAAGAGAATATGGCAGAATGTGAAAGTTTGAATCTCATGTGCACAAAGGATTACTTGTTGGTTACTCAAGTACAAGGAAATAATACAAGTGTTCCAATATGAGGTTTAAAAAATTTGTGGAAAGCATCAATATAACAATTGATGAAATAGGTGGACGGGAATTAAAGGAAAAAGAAAATGAATCAATGTGAAAAATTTACAAAGAAGAAGAAGAATATGAAGAAGAAGTAGAAGGGGAAGATAAAGAGGACCAGACAGAAGTAGAAGAGAAGGTTTAGCAAGTGCCTCCAAAGACACCTAGCGAAGGAGTACATAAGAATCATCCTTCAGATCAAATTATTGGAAACAAAGATGCAAGAGTTGAGACCAGAAGAAGAATCTGTTCACCAGAACAAATGCACCTAAGACTCTTATCTATGATTGAACAGAGAATTTTTTAAGAGGCCAAGAAGTATGACTTCTGGAATAAGGTCATGGTTGAAGAATTGGATCAAATAGAGAATACAGACACTTGGGAATTGGTTCCAAGACCAAATAATAACAATGTGATTGGCACAAAGTGGGTTTTCATAAATAAATTGAATGAATATGGACATGTTAAAAGGAAAAAAACTATATTGGTATGTAAAGGATATGCACAAGTTGAAGGAATCGACTTTGAAGTGACATTTTCCCCAGTTGCTAGAATGGAAGAAAACCGATTTATTTTAGATTATGCATGCTCCAAGAATATTAAAGTGTATCATATGGACGTGAAATCATCTTTTATGAATGGGGAACTTGAGGAAGAAGTATACATTGAACAACTAGAAGGATTTCAGTTGTCAAAGAACATAGCTTATGTGTTTAAATTGAATAAGTCCTTTTATGGTCTAAAAGGGATCCTAGAGCATGGTACTCTAAACTGGATAAATATATACAATAGGTAGGGTTCAGAAAAGGAAGTGAAGAAAACAAAATCTACATCAACGTCACTCAAGATAATATTTTGTTAATTGAAGTTTATGTTGATGATATTCTTTTTGGAAGTACTGATGACATGTTAAGCCAGACATTTGCAAAGGATATGCATAATGAATTTGAAATTCCATTACTTGAAGAACTATCCTTATTTTTGGGTCTTCAGATACGTCAAAGCAACTAAGGAATTTTTATTTCTCAAACTAAGTATATTAGAGAAATAATAAAGAGGTTTAGAATGGAAGATTGAAAACCATTTACCACTCCTATGCAAACCAATTGCAGGTTGAGAAAATATCATGACTCAAAGTCTACAGAGCAGAGGAAATACAGGTAAATTATTGGTATCTTACAATATGTGACAACATCCAGACCAGATGTAATGCAGGAAGTTGGACAGGTGGAATGCATTCAAGCAACACCAAAGGAATCACATGTATTAGTAGTGAAGAGGATTTCGTGTATATCAAAGGAACAAAAGAGTTTGGATTATGGTATCCAAAAGAAAAGGATCTATCACTTATTGCCTATAGAGATGAATATTGGGTAGGGTGCATTGATGACTGGCAAAGCATCAGTGGATAAGAGTTCTACTTGGGTGAGTGTTTAGTATCTTGGCTAAGGAAGAAACAATCATGAATATATTTATCTATAGTCGAAGCAAAGTATATTGCAGTAACAGGATGGTGTACTCAGGTTCTATGGATGAAACAAACATTGACAAATATAAAGGTTGAGTATGATGAGCCCATTCTAGTCTATTGTGATACTACAAGCACCATCAATATCTCAAAGAACCTGATGATGCACTCTAAGACGAAGACATTCCAATAAAGTATCACTTTCTACGGGAACAGGTTGCAAAGAAGAACATCAGAGTTGAATATGTGGGAACAAAATAGCAAGTGGAAGACATCTTTACAAAACCACTTCCAAGAGAATCCTTTGAATATCTTCATTAGAGACTCGAAGTAATTCTACTCCAAAATGAATTCTTTTGAATACATATACTATATTTCTTATATTTACATGAGGAAGAACCATAAAGAGGATAGTTCATGTTGGGAGATCAGTTTCAGGAATATTTTAGTCAGGGGGAGTATCCCCAAGGACAGTTCATTTAGGGGGAGCAGCCCTAGATAGAAACATACCTTTTCCATTGATGACAAAGGGGGAGAGAATTCTCAGATGCATGATATAAATGCTTAGAGAGAGAGAGCACAAAGGCATGGTTCTAAGGGGAACAATGGTCACAGGGGGAGCATGAGTGATATGATTTTAGTATTGCATTAGAGTGTTTTCATCAATGCCAAGGGGGATATTTATTGTTTTTTAGGTTGGTTTTCATTGATGTTGTTAAGGTCCTAACCCGCACATAGGTAGATCAATGTATTCGGATGTAATAAAGGTCAATATTAATAAGACCTTTCAATAAAATAGAATAAGGCGGATGTAAGAAGACCTAATAGAAGCTTCCGCTTCTAGAAGGATCTTCCTCTAGATGCTTCTTTTTAGTATAAATA
>JASDQU010279157.1:9214-23607 GCA_032191745.1 Picea mariana
GACCCCCATTGAAGTCCTGATATATTGTTGCCAGGCAGATTTTGGCTGAAGTATATGTAGGCATTTTTTTCCATTTTGTAATCCATCGATGGTTGAGCAGAGCTCCCAGGTTGTAAAGTTTTAATGAAGCATTGTTGTTCTGGATATATATGAACTTTGGAGACTTCTTTCCTTATGAATGCCAGTTTCTTTCACGTCTTTGTTTTAACTGTGTTAGACCAACTCGGAATTGGAGGATCCAGTCGAGTTGTAGCTATTATAGGATGATGTTGTAATTGATCACTGTAATAGTTACAGAGCCTCTAGTCAGTTCCTGTGATTTCTTTGATGTTGAATGACTTGGAATTGAAGGATCCAGCCAATTCCTTATTCAGTTTCTCGAAACCCTGAAACCAGGAGGATCCTGCTTTCGGAGTTTTTCCCCTACAAACTGCTGCAAGCTTGTTGCCCAGAGTTGTTTGTTCATATTTTCCTAAGTCTTCCACCTGATCAGCTTTAAATCAACCCACTGGATGAAGTTAGGATTCCAGACCTCCTCTGTTCTTTACGTACCAGACTCAGTCCCTGAGTTAGAGTGATACCTCCTAGAGCCATTATCTCCATCTGATCACCCTTTATAAACAAATCGTGACATAAGACTGATGGGCATTGGGCTCTGCTCCTGCAAGAAATCCAGGAGTGACTTTTGATGCTAACACATACTATGGTTTAAATGATTAAAAATCTCTATTATTGATTCACCCCTTCGCTTAGTAATCCAACAATAAAAATATATAAAACATATATTTTAAAACCCCGCCATTTCTAGAACCTGCCAAACCATTGCTAAATTTATTGTGGGTTGTTTAATATGATGCCAACTTATGATTAGATGGGTGCATAGATAGTTATCCATCGGGATACGAGCCATCAACCATTCTGTTCATCGAATCCGGTGTCGGCTATCCCGGTGACTGGTTTATATATTTTTTTTAATTTTTCAGTTGCTGACCCTCATTGGGATTTTCAAGGCTGCCATGTGGCACCCTGTGAATGAGCCACATGGTGCTCTACTATTTGTCAATTCTATCCAGTCATTGGCTTACTCCTATGAAACCTGTCATGGTGTCATGCTGCCATTTTTTCAATTGGAAAATGACCACGTGTCACAATGTGAAGAGGCCATGTGGTGGCCTCTGGGTGGTGCCACATGGTGCCATCTGGGGGTGCCATGTTTCACTCGTAAATTGGCCCAAGTGGCCATCAAAACTGCCAAATAAACATGCCACATGTCATCTCCTTGGTGGTTCCATGTCAGCCTATTGACATCATCTATGCACAGTCAACTATTGACATTAGTTGTATAGATGGTCAGTCACCATTTTGACTTTGACCAAGTTGAGCAAAACTTTGACCATCCATAACTTCTTCGTTCGGACTCTGTTTGAGGTGTCATTTGCACCATTGGGAAGCTCACGACGAGCTCTTCAACTTGGTTCTATTTTTGCTGAGATTTGAGGACTCTGATTTTTTCCCCTTTTATATGCTCCTGGATCACTTCATGAAATTACTTCCACATCTTGGCAAGAAAACTTGACCACTTGAGCCAACACCTCTCCTTAAAAACAAAAGTGCAAGATCAATCTTTTTGGTTGCCATCCTCCAAGTGGGGGCCAAGTGTCACTTCCAAGATGCACCCACCCATGATGGATTATTTATCTATTTTGTTGTTTCAATGATCTATCCTTTGTATATCCACAATTTTTTGCATCTTATTCATAAAATAGTGTCATTTGTCCATGTTTTTATTGAAACCATTCCACCACTAGTATAACAGAGACTTTGATTTCTAAGAACTCAGGGATTTTTCTATTAGAGTCTCTAGTTATGTCTTTTTAATTTTCATTTTCATTTCCATCTCCCATTCTTGGAGGTTAATTGGATTCCATTGACCACTGTTCTCGCTTTGTCATTTTTATTGCATGTTTTTTTATAGTAGTAGGAGGGAAACTTGGATCTCGTTCTCCTTTTGGTGGCTTTTGACACTCCTCTCTTGAGAAATTTCATTGGGAAGTGTTGAGTGTTAGTATGAACCACATGTTGATTATGTTATTGCAACTCTTTGAATTGGTATTTGCATGATAATCAATCACCTTCTATACACAAACAATTATTACAAATGTATTTGACAACTAACAATATGCACCTCGCAGAAAAGCAATCAATGTTGTATAGGCTAGGATATATACCATTAGATTTCAAGGTACTTTATTGGATGATATATATCATATTCTATACAACATTAATTGCTTTGTTGTCGGGTGCATATTGTTGTATTTGACCTAGTTTTTACATGCTAATCAACCTTCACATAAAATCACACCATTCATGCAACTCAGTTTGACTTGATCTTATCCCAACATTTTACGCTAACTTTTGTGGTCTCACATGTCTTGTTAGTTGTAAAATTATGGTATTTATTGTACTTTATACAACACTTCTTTATTATAAATAGTGCTCTCTTCTCTTCTTCAGATCCAAGATGAGAGATAGTAGGCAAGACTATATATACATTTTGGCTTGTTAATTAATAGAACATTTTTCACTAATTCTTAGTGTTCCTTATGTGATTTTCTAGTTAGAATACATTTTTTCCCTTGTATATTTATGTTAGTGTTTATTATTAACACATGATTATAAGGTGTTTGCTCTAACATAATTTATATGTTAAACAAGCTCTTAGTAATTAATCAGTTTTTAAAATCTTGCAATATCAATGTATTAGCTTAAATATTTGATTATCTTGACATTTTATTTTAACAAATTTGTCCTATTTTTCATAAGATTTCCCTCTTGTGAATTGTACTTTACACCAAACAATATGTAGGGAAAAGTCCATGATTGTCTAATATAAGTGGAAATTTTGTATAAAAACTTTCTTTCCCCAAGCAGCTAATTATTAATAATCACATACTATGTTTAATTTACTTAGTTGTAATCAATTCCAATGTATGCATATTTCATATTTAGACATTTGGTATACATTACTAAGTGGACAACTCAGGAAATGCACACCTTGAGCTAAAACCTATGTAATAATGAGGTGGCAAAGATCTTTACTAGTGCACACTTTCCTCAACATTCTTTAATTCTTCTTCTAGGTATTTAATTGTTTGCTTGATGACTAATAACAATGTTAGGTCATCATAGATTCTTGTTTACATGGGATAGGTGAAAAATTCATATACATTGGATTCACCACATCATCATTTTTTTCATATCTGATGAAGTTTGAAAAGGTTCGTTGATCATTTTTTCTATCAAGGGAAAATGACCAAAATTTGAAAGGAAATATTGTGGGGAACATGAAAGACTCTCATTTTTATAGAGGTGGTTCTCCTCTCTTGATAAATTGGATTATTATTTGCATGGTTGTAAATGAAAGAAATGGGTGAGTGATAAAGAGAAAACCACAAAATATATTCCAATAAAGCTCTCATTTAGTATATTTATTCATTATGCATGTCATCTTATTCATGAAAATAAAAATAAATAAATATAACTAAAAGAGATTTGTACAGAGTTTGTTTTCAACATATATTTGTCCTTCCTTTTAAGATGTTTTGAACCCAAAATCAACTATGACTTTATAAGATGAAAGAAGAGTAAAATTTATAGGTCATCAAAGAACTTTAGATGACTATTGTGTTTAAAACTGAAAAAGATTATGATAAGCACACTCTAAAAATCTCATACTCAAAAATATCAAAGTCTAAGAAATCATTAGAGCCATGCCCCAAAATAGTTCTTTGTGGGAGAAATTAATAGTAATATCCCAAATGAAATAATCTTTAAATGTTTGAAATAAGAGGGTTGAAACAACCTCAACAAGATTTCAATGACAATTACATAAACTTAAAATAAATTGCATCTAGTTTTTACAAGCGGGGATTTTGATCCTTTGGACCTGAAATGTCTTGAAATGAATGAATAATTTAAAGATAGAGCTTATCAAATCAAAATATTCTTGTAGGAAAACATACATGGAAAATTTGATTGAAAGAGTCTAGCATAGAAAAATATGAAGGGGAAAGTCACACAAATCTTTGGAAAGGAAAAAGTTGCTTCTAACAAAAATACCCATGTAGCGAAACTCTCCAACAACTAACTGCTAACCTCTTGAATATGCCTCCTTTTAACTTTTTGTAACACCTATGTTTCCCCCAGTATGTAATTAATCATGTTTAATGATTTCTATGAAATGGCATGCAAATATTGTAATTGTATTATTGTTTGATTAAGAAATCCAACTAGTTGACTGATGGGTGAAGCCTTAAAATTATTGGCTATGATGCTACCAAGGGAAAGAATAGGAATCCTAGAGATTGGTTCATCATGATAAGATGACCCAATCCTCCTTGCTGAAACATTTGATTTGGAATAATAAGCCTTAACCTGATCCCAAGGAAAATTAGTTAATGAGAAAAGGACCGGTGGTTGAGAAACCAACTGCCCCAACGAATGGAAGCATGGAGGGCCTAGCTGAGACGATGGAAAGTTGTTAGCCAAAGGTACCCAACATACCATTCCAAAACCCCCAAGGTTGACTCGAGTTTCCTTCTAATAGAAGGAAGGGGACAAGTTGAGGACTTTCGAGATTTTGTGTAGGAGACGCAGGAAGAGATAGCAAACAAAATGGAATGCACAAGTGTGTGTGGGAGGAGCATGCCCAAAAGAATGGCCTCAAAGGATGGAGGAAAGATTTTTTAGTTTGGATATGCACAAAAGAATAACCCGAGAAGAGTTTGGACACCGGAGGAATAATTATACTACGAGAGAATGCACAAGGGAGTGCATAAAATTCTTTGGAAGTATCATGGCTTGGCACGAGGGTGGCCTGCAACCAAAGTAACTGAACAATATAAAATATGAGAGAAGCCAAAATGAGTGACTTGATATTATGAGAAGGTTTGCTAGGGCTTTATATAGCATTACAAAATGGTACATTGGACAAAGTAAAAAAGATCTCATTAAATGAGTCTCTATTATTAGTATAATAGATCTAACTACCCAACTAACTAAGTAGTGGAAAACAAAACCCGATACAATAATGGAAAGAGCTCATTAAATGAGTCTCTATTATTATAATAATAAATCTAACTACCTATCTAACTAAGTAGTGGAAAATAAAACCCAATACAATAATGGAGAGGTGAGACTCTCTTTGGCCCATATGGGCAACCTATTAGCCCAATTAATTAATGAGGAGGTGAGCATGTCCTTGACCCACATGGACAATCTATTAGATTTATAGCTTTACGAATTTTGCATATGAATTTAGACCATATACCCCCTAAAATTCAGATCATTCCTCCCCCTTTAGAAAATGATGGTCCACATCATTTCACCCATGCTAAAAAGAGAAACCCCATTATCATACCATTATGATTACAATGTGAAAATACCCAATGAAGAGAAGAGTTTTGTGTGGTTGACCCATAACCATGGGTTTTTGGTTGACCCCTAACCTAGTTGACAATGACATTGTGCATGGGTAGAAAAATAAAGAAATTTTAATAAAATCCCAAAATTTTAAAAATAATATGGAAAAATCGTGATTTTGGGGCTGTGAACATCCTTCGGTAAATATATTCATAAATTTTTCTATAGATGATGAAATCCAATTTTGTCAAAGACCCATTTGAGATACTAAAGATATATTTCCATCACTATATGGAATTTGTTATGATGTGGCCCATGGAGTGAGGAAAACCATACCGAATTTGAAGGGAGCATTACCACGCTGGTTACAAACGTGTTCTACTTCAAACAAAGATATCTCATTAACCAAACAACGAAAATGTAATTCTGTGAAATACCCATTTGAAATTTTGAAGCTATATTTCCATCCATATGTGTAAATACATATGTAGTTTCCTGAGTAGGGAGAAAAATATCTTTGAATATGGTGGTACACATGGCCTCCTTGGGTAAAATACATGATGAAATTCAATCGATGATATCTCTCAAAACAAGAATTCAGATGTGATTCCGTGAAATACCCATTTGAGATATTGAAGAGATATTTCCATCCATATGTGGAACGCATTCTATATTTTCATGAGAAGAGATAAAAATGTCGTTGAATATGGTGGCACGTGCAACCTCCTTATGTCAAATTCATGCTGAGATGCAATCAATGATATCTCTCAAACCAAAAATCCAAATGAGATTTCGTGAAATACCAATTTGAGATATTGAAGAGATATTTCCAATGAGATATGGTAGAGCCTCTGAAATGATGTGTAGAGGTTGCAACACCTCTTTTAATTTGGTTGAGTGTAGAGGGCCACAAAGGATGCCAAGGGTTTGTAGAGCAACATGGGCTATTGTAGAGGCTGTGAACCTCTGTGGGAAGAGTGGACACCCTGCAAATTTGTTGAAAATGTATGGTTATCCTTGTAATGGTGAACAGATATCTGATGGTAAAAACAAATCCATGTAATGTCTGCAGACAAACTATGATTCTTACAGTGTATGGCTTGGAAAATGGATTTTGATAGTACCAAAAGGAGGTTGGTGATTGCTGCAAATGTTTGAACCCATAACTTTATTTAAACCCTTTTTCTGATGGAGAGCGTACTCTCTTTGGAACCATTGATCTGGATCTCGGGGGCTGAGATATGGATAGCTTTAATGCCGAGAGAGAAGGAGCTTAGACTTGCCAATTGTTACAGGAGAATCCCCTTGTGGAGAAGTGGATTTCCTCTTGGAAGATAGACCCCTAACTCCAAGATAGAAAGTGTTATTATGGACACTAACATTCCTTTATCATAAAGCTAAACTATCAAAGAAGAAGAGGGAAGAAAGGCAAGTGCCTTTTTACTGACGTTTGTCCTTGCTCACTCTAAGTTGATCTTGATCTCCAAGTTCAGTTGAAGGTCCTATGGTACAATGAGAAACAACAACAATACTTCTTGCTCTACTATGATTAGCTCTATAATGAATATATGAAAGAAACAATTTCATATACACAAACTTTAAAGGAAACTGGCCAAGCATGAATTTATATTAATGAGAACAAAGTGTTGCTTACAGCCATGGATGTAGTGCAGCAGCTTCACCGAGCTCCCTTTGTCCAGACCCTTGCTCAAATAATCCACACAAAGAATGATGGTGCGTCAATGATATCTCCCTTATGAGATCATAAATTAGATGCTTTACATTGTCTCTCTCCCTTCCTTATGAGATCATAAGTTAGGTGCTTCTCTTAAACTCTATCCTCCTCTTTCACCACTAGAAGACATCCTTATATGAGCTTGGAGAGGCCCAATCACTTGAGAGATATTTTGTAGAAGTTGAGGATTATTCTCCTTCAGTTGAGGATCTTCCCTAAGATCGAGGCTTGACCTCAGATTCGAATCCAACCACTTTCAGAGATTGAGGGGATTCTTCCTTGATTTCCCTCAATAGACCAAAATTTATCCATAAAAGGTGTAGCGCTCCGTCTAAATAGGGTACAGAGCACTCCAACGCTCCCACATAAGAGAGAACAGAGCGCCAACGCTCCCTAATAGAGCATAGGGGAGAGATCCCTTCCAAAAATTGACTCTTTTGTGGTTTTCTTCATGGCAAATGATTTGTACTCCTCATCAAATGATTTCTCCTTCTTAAACTAGTCTTTGAAGGTGTCATAAGTGTCCTTATGATGTCATTAGAGACACAGCATAGGCAATATGGCAGTATGATGTTTGCGACACTTGTGACACTGTAACATTTATGACGCTTGTAATGATGACACTTGCAACACTATTGAAGTGAGTAATTTTGATGTGTAATAGATTGCCCCCCAAAGTGCGAAGTTAGAAGATGGGAACTGATGACTGAAGTACTTTTTATACTTTTTCAAGAAAGGGTACAGATGCAGAGAACCTGATAGAAGTTGCACACAACCATCCAACAAATATTATGACATGTTTCAAACCCAAGGCAAGCATACCTATGCTTGGGTGATAACAAATTCCAAGGTATGGCCACCATAAAATACACTGTGGATACATAATTATATTGATAAAAGGTATAGCCACTGAATATACAATGTGGATCTATACTCCCATGAAATGAACCTGATCATAGCCACGAAAAATACATAGTGGATCTCCGATACGACAAGACATAGCCACGACCAATACAAAGTGGATATATGTAACAATATATGTGTCAAAGTTCAAAAGAAAACTCCTTCGCAACATGGGAAAAGTATATATCCAAGTGATGACTCAACCCAGGGTCTTCTTACCAATCCCAATGTAGTACGAATCTAACCATGTGGATAGATGTCCTAATGTCAAACATGGCAGAAACCACTTGATTACCGGTCAATGATGTAAACCATTAACAAGCACAAGGGAGATCACCATTGATGTCAATGATTCCCAAGGTACCCTAGTACATTCCAGCGAATGTGAATAGATGTGTTGAATTTGAACATTCCTAGAATCATCCGATCAGAGGTCAATGAAGTAAACCCACTGTCGGATGTGAGGAGGCCTGCCATTGAGGCATGCAGGTCCCAAGGTACTAACTGGTTTCTAAGTATAGCTCCTGGATAATGTGTTGGAGTCGACGGGAACAAAATCATCGAAGGATGGCCTTAAGGTATCCCCCATCAACAACACAAAACTGACACAGAGATGTAATTGGTCAATCAAATGAACATGGAATGACACAGGTATTGAAACATGAATATTTGTGATGGCTGAATCTCGAGGAAGATACTTCCCTTGAACACTAAGGCACAACAACAGAAACATGACATGGTAAAAAACTTTATGATGGAGTGGATGCTGTGACTTTCGTCAGGTGACCCAAAGGAGTAAAAGAAACTCAGATGATTGGATCAGTTCAGAGGTTTAGCGGATTAAAATGTGTGCAAATACAAAGTGCCATGTTCAAGGGAGACCGTAAGAGTTATTGGTAATGTTCTCAAAAACTGCTTGGCTTGCTTCCTTCAATTTCCCCCCCATCCAGATAGACGAGTACCTCTTTTTAATTTAACAAGCTCGAGGAGGGTAACACATACTCGATATAACTCACCTTCGGTAAGTCCCTCTTCCTCTGTTTAACGAACTGGAAGAAGTAAGGGTTTGGTCCCATATGGGCCCTTCAATGTATAATTATTTAATGAGTCCAGAGAAGGTAAACTCAGTGGTTTTTCATATTTAGAGAGTCTAAAAAAAACTTAAAGACGACTCCAATGTTTTCCTTTTTCGTAATGTTAGTCTTGTGAGGCCGAAAAAGAGATAAATTATCACTTGAAAGACACCCTTTCAAACATTTTAACGAGTGGGAAAGGAAGTAAGATCACTCGACAATCTTTTCATGTTTAGAGATTCTGAAAAGAGTTTAAAGAAGACTCCAGGGGGATCCTTTTTCATTTATCCATGCGGGTCTGAAAAAGAGATAAAAGTTTACCCAACGCATTCTTATATTTTTGAGCTTGAGAATGAACTAAGTCTATGCATGGTACTCTGCCCCCAGCTTGAAATCTAGTGGCTTAAATCCAGAATGATTATCAAAGGTTGGAGACATGCCCCCCAAGCTTCAATTCATTCACCGACTTTGAGGTTGTCACCAATTTCTGTACTAGATGGAGAAAAAGGGTGAAGGTGGATGAAATGAAGGTTCAAATATGAGACAAAATGAAAGACTCGACTCGACATCTATGAGATCTAGCGAAAGACTCGACCTGATAGAAGAGGTGATTGTTTCATTTTTTAACGAGCTTGACACAGGAAAAGAACTATGCTCAAGGTTTTGGGTTCAATCCCCAGATTTATGTTTCATTTTTTAATGATCTTTCTACAGAGAGGAAAACTATGCTCGTAGCCTCTGTTTCATTTTTTAACGATCTTTCCATATAGAATAGAAACTATGCTCGTGGACTCTTCTTGAGCAAGGCTTCCAAGAGGATAACAATTTGGAAGGACACCATGTCAAGGGACAAAACTTGGTCATGGCTTCCAAGAGATCTTCACTAGATGGAATAATAATGCTCTAGAAGGAACACATGTCGAGGGCTGCGACATGGGTAAGGAGATCAGGCTCTAATAGCCCTATCGAAGAGATCACCATGTCTACTACTGGATCCAAGTCATCTGAAGCTGAAGTCATGGGATATGATGCCACATAAATGACCTGTGGCAGTGGTGATACCGACTGCATATAAGAACCATTTAGGGAGGTCATTGGGTTGATGGTCAAGTCAGGGCCAACAAATGAAAGTTTATCAATAGTCACCATTCTTCCATCATGCGAGAAATATATCACACAGAAAAAAGTGGACACAATACCTTTCATAGCATAGACATAATCTTGCCCAAGGAGTAAATCAAAATCCAAGGGATCCTAGACTACCATAACATCAATAAAGACAGTTTTCCCTCCCAAAGTTACGGGAAAATGAGGAAGGATCCCTAAAGGGTGACTGGTTATTTTGTTAAAAGAAAACAGAGTCTGGGTAACCGGCACAAGCTGAGGATAACCCAAAGCTTTCCAGGCAATAGAGGACAAAATACTAACGGACAAACCTTCATCTATCAGTGCATGAGGAATGTTCCGACCACAAACTTTTACTGTAATCTTGAAAGGCATGTGAGAGGGAAGACGAGGTCCAGTTAGCACACCTCAATAAAAAAGGATGGCCTCATTACTTGGAAGGGTTTTCACAGGAGAAGGAGGAATGCCCTCCGACATGGTAGATCCTGTTTCAACGAGAAAAACGTGGGCAGAATCGGGTTTACTCTCTAGTGGGAGAGTAGGATTGATCGATGATGGGATCGAATCGACCATATTGTCACTCTTCAAAGGAAGAGTGGGATTTACCGATGAAGTCACCAGATCAACCACTTTGGCACTCGTTAGAGGAGGAGTGGGATCGATCGATGGTGGAATCAGATTGACCACTTTTACACTCTTTGGATGAAGAGTGGGATTGATCGAGGAAGGAACTGGATCAGTCACTTGGGTTTCACTTTTCAGATGAAAAGTGGGGCTAATCGAGGAAGGGACTGAATTAGTCACTTTGATTAGTAGTACAATTGAGGATGAAACTAGATTGACCATCAGATCAACCTGATTGACCAGAGATGGAACCGGATTGACCATTCCATGAACTAATGATGGGTTGGGGGAAAGCCTACTATAACCAGCTGGAAGTTGAAGATTTTCCAAAAGAGAATAAGCCTCATCGATGCGAGGACAAAGGTGAGAATAATGATCACCTTTGCATAACATACAAGGGAATTTGACAGTTGTCTTCTCCTTACCAACCTTAATGTCACTAGTTGACGGGGTATCACCGACATGACCAGCATGAGCTGATGATGTGGAGGACCACATTTCTAAGACCTTGGGAATACCATGGAAATCCCTCAGAAAATGGTCACCCTTACAAAGACTGCAAGGGAATTTGGGTTTCAGATTCTTCATTTTAATATTGTTGACCTCATCAACACTCTGAGTACTATTAACAGTAGTTGGTTGCTTGGATCCAATATCTGATGTTGTTGGAGCCTTGGTCCTTTTCAGGTTTTTTCTTCTTCTTCTCTTTCCATTTCTTCTTATTCTAATCAACTTGGCTACTTGCTTTAGAGATATCACTAGGTGAAGAAGGAGAAAGGGAAGGAGACTTAATCAGTGAAGAAGGTGAAAAGTCAACATGAGGTTGATGTGTGGGTGGTGTACTGACATCTAAAGTATTAAGTGCAGTTGAAACACTGGGAGGATTCAAGATCACCAGAGTGGGGAACAACCAAACTGGTAATCCGATGGTGAGTCCCAGAGGACTCAATGTGGCAATGTATGGAGGGCCAAAGTTTCCAAAAGAAGGAAAGGTGTAAGGTTCCCCGGGACAAGGGGTTCCTCCATTGGTACTCTCAGGAGTTGATTCCATGAAAAATGACTCGACCTAAGGTCCACTAAGTAACACAAACAACACACGCTATGAATCTGAGAAGTAATCAATCAAACAAACCTTCCCATAATGAAACCACTAGTTGGTGATGAAATCCAATGTTGCGAGATCAAAATAGGAAGGGGTGGGGATAGAGCAGGTGGATCAGTTACATTGGTGACCTGCTTAATGGACTTACACCTTGGTGCAAGCTTCCACATAGTAAATGTGGATTTACCCTCCAAAGAGCCCGAGTGAGTTTGAACAACGTCTGGTCCAGGTACAGTGGGACTTCCCTTCACCATCACCTTGTGTAAGACCCTAAATATTATGGCTAGTAAGGTCACCAACTCACAGTCATACCCTGGATGGGTGCAGTCGAGTGTCTAGTCCAAACGTATGGGCAGGATAACAAGTCCGAAATCCTTCAAGAGAACTGAGGACAAGTGGATCGGTAGAACTCCAGAGGACCCCAAACAGATTCAGAATTCACAAAGCACTGAGACCAAATGAAGACAGATGAACCTTAAGAATAACCCCCAATATACGATTTGAACACTAAAAATGGTTGAACCACAAAGGTATAATCTCCGTAACTCTCCCGAATGTGACCTCGTGAGTAACCCCTGTGTGAGAGGGGATCCCAGAAAGCCTATACGACAATTGGATTTTCTCTCCCTATCGCAAGATGCTGAGTTTGTTTGATATCTTTGGAAATTTATCCTTTCAACCTATTACAAAGCCCTACACCTTAAGATAATGTAGGTTTTCTAACAAAAATGTAAAAAAGTCTGATAAATTTTACTTTAGCATTGATTTTAGTGGTTGTTGTTTACTAAGAGGTGTATGAGAGTGAAATTGATGATATTATGACTTGATTCCCAAAACATGCATAAGAAGTGATAAACAATCATTTATTTCAATAAATGTCTATTTAAGGGAAGGAGAAGGATTTTCATTTCACTTTCAAACACTAAGATGCAATGACCTCATGCAGTAGTCCTCAATCAAAATTTCAATACAATGCTAAAATGTTTATGTGTGACTGATAATAGTTGATGTAAAGCTTCCTATGTTAATCAAACTTCAATATCTGTGAGATTTAAGCAACTGGAAGCAAACTTCATATAAACAGAAACACACCCTCATTGTGATCAAACAAGAAAAAGAAAACCAAAAACTCAAAAAGACGGAGAAAAGGGGTTTGGACAAGGTGACCTCAAAGATCAGAAGGAAAAGTACAAAATACCTTTGAATCTCCTCACAAAGTTTTCACTCAATCAGATAAATGAGAAGAAAACGACAAATTGACTCTAAATCGTCAAGGACAAAGAGTTATTGCAAAGTAAGGACAAATGTCAAAAAATCCAAACAAAATTTGATGAATTCTTAGAAAACGAAGTGTTGAAGGCCAAGACAAATATGTACTAAGACTATGAGACTCTGAGCAAGTGCCAAAAGAAAGAAATGAACCTCAGAGAATGAAACCCTAGAAGATTTTTTACAAAAAAGGGGCAACGCTTTGGTTAAGGGGAACCAGAGCATTCCAACACTCTATGTAAGGCCAACAGAGAGCGCCAACATTCTGATAGCAAGGACAGGGGAGGGCTAGCCTCTAAAAGTTCAGAAAAAATGCCCAAAAACTCAAAGTTTCAAGCAAACTCAATCAATCAAATTGAATATGATGGAATCAAGAGTGAATCAATCAGATCTAAGAATCAAAGAGATAGTATGGAGAAGTTCAAAGAATGAGAAAAATCCAAGACAAGACCTAGGAAACTAAACAAAAATCAGAGCTCTTCCCGAGTGGAGTCGCCAATTTCTGTTACAGGAGAATCCCCCTGTGGAAAAGTGGATTTTCTCTTGGAAGCTAGACCCCTAAATTCAAGACAGAAAGTGTTATTATGGACACTAAAATTCCTTTATCATAAAGCTAAAGTATCAAAGAAGAAGAGGGAATAAAGGCAAGTACCTTTTTATTGACGTTTGTCCTTGCTCACTCCAGGATGATCTTGATCTCCAAGTTCAGTTGAAGGTCCTGTGGTAAAATAAGAATAACAACAATACTTCCTGCTCTACTATTATTAGCTCTATAATGAATCTATGAAAGAAACAAGATCATATACACAAGCTTTAAAGGAAATAGGCCAAGCATGAATGTATATTAATGAGAACAAAGTGTTGCTTATAGCAATGGATGTAGTGCAATAGCTTCACCGAGCTCCCTTTGTCCAGACCATTTCTCAAATAATCTACACACAGAATTGTTGGAAATATGGCTATAGCAGAGATGACGCAGATGGTCAAGGTTGTCATTGATGGAAATCGGTTGGTTATGGAGCACGCACAAGAGATGCTGGAACACAGATGATGGAACGCAGATGCTGAAACACAAATGCTGGAACACAAGTGCTGGAACACAAATGCTGGAACATAGAAGCTGGAACACAGATGCTGGAAC
>JASDQU010279158.1:0-14821 GCA_032191745.1 Picea mariana
GCTCCCTTCCACGTCATCCTACCATAAATAATGTGCCCCCATTTACCATTATATCCCGTCACCTTTTCTCTTTTTCTTGTATCCTCCCTCTTTCCATGTGTCTTGCCCCTGTCGTCTCCTTGGTCTATCCCTTTCCCCTTTCCACACCGAGCATGCCAAATCATCCCCGCCTAACCTTCATTCATGCACCATCATGTGCCCTAGTCTTCACAACGACCTCCATGGCTTATCCATTAAACCGTTCAGCTGATCCAGGTGGCACCATGAGAAGACCTCCATGTCCCAAAGGGTAGAGTTGACCAGGGTTGTTCCCGATCCCAAGGAAACAATTATTGAAGTTGTTGGAGGTGGTTAGACATCGTCTCCTCTATAAATGGAAAGTCTGAAAAAGAATTAAAGGCATGTCGATTCATCCGTAGGATTGTCAGGAGTCTGATTGCATCTGTCATAAGTGCACAATCATTCAAAGTCTGAATGCGCAGACTACCAATAGACATGCAGACGCAATGTTTTTAATGCAATGTCTCGTTTTTGTTGTTGTTGTTTTGTTGTGAGTATATGTAGGCAATTTTTCCATTTTCTAAGTTGTCGATGGTTGAGCTAGGCTCCCGATTGTAAAGTTTGATGAAGCACTGGTTTCTCTGGTTATGTATTGGCACTTGATACTTCTTGCCTTATGAATGTCAACTTCTTTCCACCTCCCTGTTTACACTGTGTTAGAACAGCTCAGAATTGGAGGATCCAGTCGAGTTGTGATGTTATAGGATGATGTAGGTTGGATCACTGTAATAGTTGCATTGTTACTAATTAGCTCTTGTATTTTCTCAACGTTGAATGATTTGAGTTGGAAGATCCAGTCAAGTCACCTTTCAGTTCCTCTGAAACTTTGAACCAAGAGGATCTTGTATTCTGAGTTTTTCCTCCTCAAGGTGCCGAAAGGCTTGATGCCCAAAGCAGTCTTGCTTACTCCTCCTATCAAGTCTTCCATCTACTCATTTTATAATCAACCCACTGACGGAAGTTAGATCAAGACCTCTTCTATTTTACATACTATGCCTAGTTTTCTGAGTTAAAGCGATACCTTCCTGGGTCTCTATCCATTCGACCACCCCATTAAATTATTTGTGACATAAACTGATGGGCGTTGGGCTCTGCTTCTGCCAAAATCCAGGAGTGACTTCTGATGCTAACACAATCTATCCATTGGTGGCATGAATATTGGTCAATTGTTTGGTTAATTTTGGTTCTAATATCCTTATGCACTTTAGTTTAGTTTCTTTAATTGTTATTAGCTTAGTTGTTTGTTTATTTCTTATGCTTGATGTTTCTAACTCTTGCATTCATTTTTGTCTTATTCAACTAACCCAACTGAACTTGCAAGTGTCCTTCTTTTGCTCATTCAGGTGACGAAAAGGATACAACAGATTGGCGACTCCACTAGGGAGAGGTATCAATTTCCTCCCCATTTTTGTTGTTTGGGCACTTCTTTTTTATTTATTTAACTTGCAAGGATCATAACCGGCCTAAGCCTACCTATAAAAAGATAAATTCGGAGCTGAGATAAGAGAATTTCATCTGAAAATTTCTTCTCGATCGTGTATCAGAAGGTGCACGAGTTTTTCAGCCCACTGGCGCGCCTTCCGGGAACGTGTGCCACGAACACTTTGTTCCTTAGTGCATTATGTGCACTTGTGCCAAGAGGTCGTTGTTTCTCTATGCATTGGTGCCACATGCACCTCTATCTACACTGCGACCCGCGCATATGTCCAGAAATTTCACATTGTAAGGGTTTTTTGTGATGTTTTGAAGGCCCATAGCCTTCTAAATATTGATTCTATTCAATTTTTAATGTGCACCACACTTATATTCCCTCTCCACATGAAGGGTTAGTCAAAACATAGGCACTTAGGGGGTTAAAATCCATATTTTTCCTTCTTTTTGTTTTCATTTTGCCACATGGATGGCTTGCTTTGATTGTAAAAGCTAAGTTGGAATCATTCAATATCACATATATAAACACTTGCATTGGGACCATAAATCAAACTTCAATCTTAGAGTATGCTCTTCTCTTTCACCATAGAGTGATCTTGAGAACCAAAAAAATGATTGAGGGAAGATTTCATCTCCCTTAAAGACAAAATCTTTAGGAGAGGACAACAACCCCCTTGGGACTCCTCTTAGTTTCTTTTCCAAAACATCTTAAATTTTTAAGGGCCCATACATGCCCACATGCTACAAAGATAGGATAGTTTTTGAAGCTACTTTCTTAGTTTACATCACTAGGGGAGTTTAAAGATTATTGTAACGAGCCCATACATGCCCACATGTCCAAAATCTAGGATAGTCTTTTGAATATTTCTTAGATTAACACATTAGGGAGTTTAAAGGATTGGTAAGGACCCACATGTCCACATGCTAGTTCTCAAGGGAATTTAAAATTACGCAAGGTTGTACCAATGGAATCTAGTGATATAGGTAATCAATACTTGTAAGGACCACACAAAGTCCACATGTTGCAAGGTGAAACCTAACTTTTTAAAAATTTGGCACATTTTATCACTTGCTCACACACAAAGTCACCACTCACTCACATAGTTTCATCTCAAATTGTGGAGGTTGAAGTAAGTTTCCCCCAAAAGGATTCTGAAATGCTCCACCCTTTTTCTTGAAGGAACTATCCACTCCCACTTAATTTAAACAAGATTGGTTCATACCCCTAATATCACAAACAACCACATCTAAATTTTTTCTAAAAACTTACTAAGTTTTCCTCCACAGGAGGTGCCAAAAGAACTTTTTTAGTCTAGGTAGGATCTTGGGGATAGGCATCCAAATAAATCCGTGTTATTTGGTTCTCACATCTTCAAACATTAGAAGTTGTCAAATAGGGAACTTTAAAAATCCTCCAAGTCAATTGTTCCTAACACCATAAGGCAGGGAGATACCCATGAAGGGTCGAAGGCCGAGGTCCGGTTGTTCTCTGTGGCCCCCCTTGAGGCACCCACCTCTTGGACGGGATCCAATCCGTGACCAATTTATGAGGCTGAAAATCTAAATTTTGTACTTTGACCGAGGTACCTAGTGACCAAAATTTAGGACATCTACCTAGGTGGCAATTGTGGGCTGAAAATTGCACCTTGATCGGATTTTGTGTGGCTATTGGGAAATATCGCCAACTCTTTCGGGATATGCACCCTCTACCCCTTATTATAACTTATTGTTTCATCCTTCACTAGTTCCTCTTCCAATGGCTTCAGACCCCACTATTGAGTGCTATTGGAAGGTCCGGTGCTATTTGAGAGGAAGGACATCTTTTAGGACACGAGAATTTTATTGTCTTTGTTCTCCCATGCAGACAAAATCCACCTATCCACATGTATGCTTCTTTCCAAATGATTTATGTATGTTTCTCTTGTGATTACATATGATGGTGAGATATATTGTGAAAGGCCCAAGTTATACAAAGTCTCTTGTTCATTTATTTCTCTCATCACCACTTGCACACATCCACTTTGCTATTCGAACATCATAGGGGACCCACAAAATCCCCGTTGTTCCATATGCTTGCTAAATCTCCCTTCTATTCTAGGGGGAGTTCCTAGTCTTGCTAATTCATTGGGTCCACCCTCTCACACTCCTATGAGTGTTATTGTCTTGGGATTAGCTTTGCTTGGTTCCACTTTACTTGGGGCCACTTCCCAAGGTCAACCGTTCACTCTCTCTCCTTTACAAGGAAGCGGGGGGCAAACTTCTTCCCAAGGGGGAAGTACAAACCTACCTCGACACCCTCAAGGGTCAGGTACAAAAAAAACTCATGGAATGGCTAGAACTAACCCTCCGCTACCACTTCATATGCCATATTTGGCTTCCCCCAACATACCGGATCTGAGCAAGCTCACAAATGATCCTATATTGCACGACCCCACATGACCTGCAATGCCCACCAAACTACTTTCAGACATCCCCAATTTTGAAGGGAAGGCAGGAGACAACCTTGCAAACCATGTCATGACCTTCCACTTATGGTGCTCTTCAAACAACATCACGGACGAATATGTTCGATTAAGGTTATTTCAATGCACACTCACTGGCCTATCAGCCAAGTGGTATGTAGACAAAAAATCAGGGTCCCATGTGACTTTTGAATCTTTGGCCAAAGCATTTTTTACCTTATTTCAATTACCAATCTGCCATGACAATGGTCTTGAACTACTCTCTGAGTTCAAACAAACCTCAACTACACATATCGCCGACCACATCCATGAATGGCATCGACGACATAGTTTATGAAAAACAGAAACCACCAAACAACAATGCCTTGATTAGTTTCATAGATCACTCGTATCCCTCCTTATCAAGGATGTAGCCTCCACCTTCCCCCAATCTGAAGAGGAAGCCATTAGCAAGGCTCAGTAGTATGACCTCATCTATGCCAAGTTGGGATACTTATATACAGTACTACCTGACGTCCCAAGACTCGTACCATTCGGCCAAGACAAACTCGGAATGTCTCACTCAGTAGATGGATTGATTGGTACCACAACACACCACAACCCATACATCTAATGACCACCCATGTACAGTACACCCCAACATCCACCAATATATGGTAGACCCCCTTATTACCCTCCTTCCCCGTATCAGTAGCCATACCTTGTTGTCCCCCCTCCCACAAGTGGACTTGCATAGACACCTATGATACGTCTGATGATACAACCAAGTTATGGTACCCCCTCTACCTCAGCTTACACCCTGAACACTAGTGACAACACCACACCTTCCTATGTACCATACAGATCATTGCCACAAAACAATCCATAATTTCCATTTCCTGGTCCTCCCCAACCCATGGCTCCCCTGCCAAGATAGCCACACGTTGGGGTTAACTTTGTTCAACCCTCTCCCATTCAACAGTTTCAAATATTTGAACAACTGAATATGGAAAATCTGACCCATCAGTCGAATAATTCCAAAAATAAAGGAAAAAACCGAAACAATAATAATCCATGGCCAGGGAGGAACCACCCCCAACAGAACCAACTTGTCAGGGGCAACCAGAATCAAGGGAACTAGAACCCTCAAGGGGGAAATAAAAACAAACGCCAAGGGAATAATAACAACAATCTTCGATACAACTTCCCTTATTCCCTTTACGGTGAGTATGGCCATTATACTCACCATTTCCCTCAAATCGTTGACTTTAAATGAATGAAAGAATCTGTGAATGGACCACGTCCCCCAGCACAGCCTGCCCCTCAGCAGGCCCCACCACAATATGTGCAGCAACCACCCCCATCCGTGTTGCAAAACCCCATCCCACACCAAGGGGTGATGAATACCCAGCAAGAGATGCACCTTGCCCCACCATAGATGGGACAGTATCCAAATCCTAGAACTCATGAAGATCACACTATCCTCCTCATTAGGGAAGAATAAATTCTTCTACAAACGCACAGTTGTCAATACATCGCACCTCCTAAATCTGCTCCCACTACCTCTGAAGCAGTCCCAGTTAAAACTGGACCACCTTTGATGATTCTGTGCCCTAATACTGAAACACCCCTTCACATTCTTCACATCCCATTATGACGGAATGTTAATAACCCTCAGGCTAGGGAAGCATAGAATTATAGTCTGGTCGATGACTTGGAACAATCTCCTGCAACCATGTCAATCTTAGAAGTCCTTCAAAGCTATCCCACTCAACGGAAGTCACTAATTTCCGCCCTGGGGGCAGTTGACCCTGCTGATACCAGACTCATCAAATTTGATCTTGATAGTGGGGAATCTCATCTCCCCGCTCTGGTAGCATTCCAAATACCAGTTAAAATTTGAAACATCACAATTCATCATTTCATCATTGATGAAGGTACATCCACATGCATCATGTCCAAAATTGCATGGAAGAAACTTGGCTCCCCAAGCTCATACCATCTTCCATTCTCTCCTAAAGGGCTCTTTCAGAATGTCCCCGTTGAACTCGGGGGAAATACTATCCTCATTGACATTGAAGTTATCGATGCTCTGCTAGATTACAACATATTGTTCGAACGTAGCTACATGTACGCTATGAAGGTTGTGGCCTCTTCTGTGTTTCGCACTATGATGTTCCCCCATAACGAGAAGATCATTACCATCAATCAAGTTTCACATTACGAGCCTAAACCTTCCTCCAAAATTGATAACATCCTACCTTTTTTCCACACTAATCCCAATGACTACCCACTCATCGAGATGGCCCCTAGAATTTTCAAAGACCCATCCTTTCTCGGGACATACCATGGAGGACCACCGCTCATATATCCCTCAACACAAGTATGTGTCATCTCATCCAATGGAACTGAAACTAGAGATACCCTTCCTCCGACAGAATCTTCCTTACTATCTGACGTCCCACTAGTCACAAAGCTCCTTCCTCAGGAATTCCCTAAGAACTCTCCAGCTCCACCCATTCCCAATTTCATCCTCCCCCAAGGCTATATCCCAGTTTGGGAGACAGTACCCCAATCCATTACTCAAATCCCCTTCTTTTACTCCCCATTGGGTGTACAATCTTTCCAGGTAGCCACAACACTTACCCTTCCCAGTATGGTGATGGCTATTCCAGTATGGTATCTACATGCACCCGTGATGGTCCCTTAACCATCCCTCCCTCCCAAAACTGAAGGAATCCCGATGCAGATTCCAATACTTACCTCAACCACACCACTGTCACCCCCACTCACTAGCACCATCGCTACAACTGGGGGTAGACACAAGAATAAATATCCCACCACTCCACTTCCCCCACGAATTCAACCTCACTACACACTATGCGACAAAGACAGACACCCCACCAACAAATTTTTGTCTCTCCTCGAGCTACGCAATTTAATCCAACTCCCTCGAGCAACGCCATCGCTCGTTGCTTCATCCAATTCACCTATTATTATCACTACATCCTCTACTATAGGTAGAAAAGGGTTGCGAAACAAGTTCACATGTGACATCTATTCATAATATGACCATTACACCCACCATTGCCCTGCACTACTTCAATTCTGCCAAACACTAATGATAGTACGCCAGAGCTTTTAGCAAGAAGCCCCTCCATCCGCGTCATCTCAGACACATGTCACTGACATCCACTATGTCATGACCTCAGTCAATGAACATATGAGATGCCTTTTCTCTCTCTGTGAATAACTTGATCATTTCACATACCAATGTCCTATGATCATTGAATACAAGCGTCGCTAAATGGCCCTTATTCAAAATCCTACAACCCCCTCACTACCATCAGTACTAGTGATTACACCTACTCTATCCCCTGATGTTGTTCATATCATCTCTCCTAAACCTGAGGCACTCCCCACTCCTCCATGGTTCATAGATAGCCTATATGATGATTTCCCCCAAATCTCCATAATTATCCAGTTCATTTCCCCACGGAAATCTTACGCCCGACTACCATTTTTAACCCATAGTATCTTGATATTTGGTTTATGTCGAGCAAACCATCGCAACCCCCTTGCATCATCCCCTCTACCTCTTCACCACCAGAAGAAAACCACATGGTGACAGTCACCAATGTTACTCCCCTGGATCCCCTATATTCTCACCAGTTCCACTGCGATGAAGACATCCTCGAGGAATTAACCACCCCCGATTGCCCATGGAATCCGCTCCATGACAGAGCACTCTTTCTTTCACAGGAAGCCTTTGCGGTTCCTACCCAAAACTCCATATACGCAATCGAAAACAAATATTTTATACCATAAGGGCATATAGACTGGTTCAATAACCCTATCCCTTCCCCCGATGCTTTTGAAGAAGGCAACATGGACAAAATTTCCACCACCGTAAAAAATGATATTTCTATCAAACCTGGAATCATAAAGGAAATCACCATAGTTGTCGCATTGTCTCCTGAAGAACTTATAGCTTACAAATCTCTCTTCTAGAAATACCCAGACATTTTTTCCTGGTCATACACAAAAATTTCCGGCCTTGATCCCTCTATTGTCGAACATCATATAGACACATGGCCTGATATCACACCTATATCACAAAAGAAACGTCCACTACACCCATCCAAAGAAGTGACCATCAAAGCCGATATTGACAAATTACACACTGCAGGGTTCATATACCCCATTGCATATACGTCATGGGTCTCCAACCCCGTCCTTGTTAACAAAAAACAAGGCACCATCCGTCTCTGTACTGATTTTCACGACCTCAATCATGCTTGTCCCAAAGACAGTTTTCCAATGCCCTTTATCGACCAAATTATCGATGATTGTGCCAGCCATGAGGCTTTTTCCTTCATGGATGGTTTCTCTTTCTACAACCAAATTCAAATTCACCTAGCCAATCAATGGAAAACCGCATTCACTACGCCCTGGGGTACTTTTTCATATCGTGTCATGCCTTTTGGCCTCAAGAACGCTGGTGAAACTTTCCAATGGGCCATGACATATATTTTTTATGATCTGGATCATATCATCCTTGCATACTTGGACGACCTCACCACTCAATCCAAGAAACACATTCAACATCTCCATGATTTACGGATCATCTTCCAAAGGTCTTGTCAGTACAATATCCGCTTGAACCCCCTCAAGTGCGTATTCTGCGTCACCACTGGACACCTCCTTGGATTCATCGTTTCCCAATGCAACATCACCGTGGACACCCTCAAGGTCCAAGCCATCACATAAATCCCCCCCCCTCAGAATTTACACCAACTACAAAGCTTACAAGGAAAAGCTAACTTTTTATGCCGCTTTGTCCCTGATTACGCCACTCATGCACATGGTTTCCTTCACTTGTTACGTCATGATATCCCATTCCAATGGGATGAACATGCCCAGGACACATTTGATGATTTAAAGGTGACACTCTCCAACACCCCTCTCATTAGTCCACCCGACTATGATCGCGACTACATCCTCTACTTATTGGCCTCAGTCGTCTCAGTGGTAGGGGTTCTTGTCCAACTAGGGGATGATGGTCGTGAGCATGTAATTTACTATATTAGTAAAAATATTTCAGGGCCACCCCTAAAGTACAATCATGAAGAGAAACTCGCTCTTGCAGTTGTCCTCATAGTCCAAAAACTATGCCATGATATCTTGCTTCGCACCACCAAATTCGTCGCATATTCCAACCCCATGCAATACTTGATCAGTCGCTGACAAATTAATGGTAAATTTGCACGATGGATTTTCATCCTTCAGGAGTACGACCTCGAATTTTCAACACCCAAGAGCAAGAAATCCCTCATCCTCGCTGAACTCATTACGACGTTTCCTTCAGAATCTACCAACTCACTTGTCAACACGGACTTCCCCGACGAACATCTCTTCTACATCCCCTCGTATGATCCCTGGTACGACAACCTTCTCGTCTACCTTCGAACCCAAAAGTTTGGAGCCCATATTTTCTGAGACGATCGTCAACGCATTCTCCATCAGACCCCTCGATACCTCCTTATCGAAGACATTCTATATCGATGAGGGGTAGAAACCACTCTCCATCGATGTTTGACCATTGATGAAGTCGATAGAGTCTTGAATGATTGCCACAATGGTGCATACGGTGGCCACCTCTCAGGGATGTCCACCGCCTAGAAAACTATTCGAGAAGGCTACTTCTAGCCCACATTGTTTCACGATTTCATCCAAGCTGTTAAGCGATGTTACAGATGTCAGCTATATTCCAACAAAGCACGAGCGCCACCCGCTCTTCTACACCTAGTCATTACTACCGGCCCCTTTTACAAATGGGGCATAGACTTCATGAATTGCAACCTTCCGTCTAGAAATGGACACAAATACATTATCATAGCAGTCTATTACTTCACCAAGTGGGCTGAATCCATGCCTACCTTCAACAGAATCGCTGACACTGCAATGCTTTTTTTCTTTAATCATGTCATCTCTCGCTTTGGATTCCCACTACAGTTAGTATCCGATCATGGGAAACACTTCGAGAATGAGATTTTTGTTGAACTCTCCTCCAGGTTAGGCTTCTCCCATGAATTCACCTCCCCATACTACCCTCAGTCCAACGGATAGATAGAGGCAGTCAACAAGGTCCTCAAAACCATGTTACAGTGCACACTTAACAAACATAAGACCAATTGGCATCATATGTTTTTTTTCACACTATGGGATTATCGCGTGACAGTTAAAACTACCACTAGCTTCACACCATTTCATATTGTCCATGGGGTCGAGGCCACTCTCCCCATCGAGTGAGAAATTCCCCCCTTACGCATCGCTATTGAGATATTACCCGACAATGCTCCAATGGAGCAACATTTGTTGAATTTATAGTCGTTGGATGAATATCGTCAGTCTTCATTACAGAACAATGAGGCATCCAAAAAATGATCAAAGGCCACCTTTTATCGCCATGTCAACCTTCACTCATTCAACGAAGGCGACCTCGTCCTTGCTTACGATATCACTAACGATACCCTTAGCCATGGAAAATTCGAGTCATTATGGAATGGACCTTACATCATCCAACATTACCTCACTAAAGGCACATACATCCTAGCCTCTCCTGAAGGCCACCCTCTCAAAGAACCCGTCAACGGGTTGTACTTAAAGAAATTTTACACTTGAGCATAGCCACTCTACACTAGGCTTTTTCTTTTTTTACACATTTCGTAGAGTTTTTAATCTTATTTTTCCTCTCCATGCCTTGCATCTAATCTACCATTTGTGTTATTGATAGATTACTTCTCCATTGGCCTACCACATTGGTTACACTGATGGAGCTAGCCGATGGACACAGAATCTCGCTTCGACCACTTGGGCCCTCTATACCCCCTCACATAAACTGTTCCACTCCAGCGGCAGATGTTTAGGTCCAGCAACCAACAACCAAGCAGAATACACAGCTGTCATTGGCCTCCTTGCTGAGTCCAGTCACCTCCATATTCATCACCTTAGCATCTTACTCGATTCCCAACTCGTTGTCCTTCATCTCAACAATGTATACCGTGTTCGCGATACTTGCCTCTTCCACAAATACCTGCAAGTTAGACTTTTATCTCGACATTTTGATTCAAACACATTTACACATATTCCACGACAATTCAATCAAATAGCATATAACATGGCTAACCTAGTGTTAGATTGTCATTTATCACATCAAGATACCGTTCAACATACATAAACCATCAAAAGTCTGTCACAACATATAGATTAGACATCAAAAAAAGAATCACAAACCATCATCACATGTGAACATCATATAGATCCAACAATGTATATCCATATATATATATATATATATATATATATATATATTGATCAATATGCCATCAATGTTTACAAAACATAGTACAACACATACATCATCCGTAGGCACGTGAACCACCTCATCCCTATAAGTACAAAATCGGTGTCACATCACCCTATACAAAATGGGCTCGTAAGCCTATATAAATACAAAAATACATATACAAAGGCCCTCATGGTGCCTCTAGAGCTCGACCACCTGACCCTCTCTCTAAAGGAGGTTCCCCACCAGCTAGAGGTCCCTCAGGTCTTGGGGCAGCCACCCAGTCATAGTTGCCCCTGCTACAGCTGCTCTGTGGATTAGGGTCCGCAACTCTGCCAAAAATCCCACACACTTCTCCAAGACTCCCTCGTCCTGGATCCGAGTTCAAATGCCCTCAGGCACTCCCTGTAATATCACCTCCAATCGGCAATGAAAATCATCGAACTCTCCGTTGGCCCCCGCCGAAGGATCATGTGAAGGCCCTGCATCGGGGTCATCATATCGATGCCTCCTACCTACTCTCTCATCATTGGTTGGCTTCGCACCAACCTTGTCTCGCCGCCATCTCTCCCCTTCCCGTGGCTCTCCCCATGGTGACCTCACAGGCCCCTAACGAGCCGACACTCTCACCAACTCTACCTCCCGTCCGCGAGGCCCCACATCTGCACACACAACAAACCAACGATAGAATCAAAATCCATACATTCATAAAAAATATGTTATACTATATAAAAAAAAACATCAAATACATCAACATACCTCTACGATCGAACACCTCTCTAGGGGGTAGCACCATCTCTGGGTCCTCCCGGAAATCCACCCAACTATATGGGAACTGGAGTATGATATGTGGCATTTGACACCACACCCATGAAATATCAGCTGTAAAGTAATGGACACCCTCCCCACCCCCATGTCGAACTAATATCTCTTCCCACCACTTCAATTGCGGCTCTCGCACACTCAACACGTCCAACAAAACTCTTGGGCGCAACATGGGCACCCTCTCCAAAAACCAGGCCACCAAGATAAACCCAAAGAAAAACTCACCGGAGTCGGTCGCCCGACACCGGTTAAGCTACCCTATCATCTTGGTGTGTAGTATCATACCCCAGGCAAAGTTCTCACCACTCAGTGCCCTCTGCATGATCTTAAGCTACCCACCACTGATCCACTGGGTAGCCAGAGACCCATAAACCCTCACAATCATCACTGCAATGCAACGATGCACTAGGGATTCCTTCACCCCAATCCTCACCACCGAGCTTGACATGAAGTCCTCTTCAGAACAATACATTTGTGCCAGGTCAGCCAACTATCCATCCCCAGGTAACATGTGCTCATTCGGTAGCGGGATTCCCTGAAAAGGGAGCCCACTCAAGAAATACACATCCTCAGTCACCGAGAATGTGATTTGTTCCCTCGCATGATGAAACACTATTGATCAAGACTCCACATAGCTATCAGGAACTGTAGCAAGTGCTCCTGTGCCCGCACCAGTGAACAGTCAAAGAACTTTAGCAACCCATAGGCTACCAAAGTTCCCCGCACACCTAGCTCCTCATCTCTCACCACCTCTCTCAGGCATGCCCAATCTCTCTCCCTCCAATGAAATGGCATCATCAACTGCTCACCTACATCCACATATACAGTACTTGATCAGACATCACACCAAAAGTCTCAAAAAGATCATCTTTTTACACCCCTCAACTTTGCCTCAAGTGTGCGGTTGTTTTCCCCAGAGGCATGCACATATGCGCGTCTGTTAGTCCCACAGTTGCACATTCATGTGAAACTATCAGAGATACAGGGGTGCATGCATGCACCCCTGTCACACACACAGATGTGAATTCAAGCACGCATGTCCTCTACACAGTTGTGCACACATGCGCAACTATCAGGGACACAACCGCACACAAATGCACAACTGTGCTTCGAATGGGCGTGCACCCAATGCACGCCTGTTTTCCCCCTTCACACACCCCCATGAACGGCTGTCCAAATTACATCCGTGCATGCATGCGCACAAATCCTTTGATTGCTTGCACACTGGGGGGCCCACCCTCACAAAGTCCCTCCGTACGACCATCCGTACGGCCCTGCCCAAGAAAGAAATCCTAATTACTATGCCGGAGGATACGACCACTAACCTGGCACTTGCTAATCCAAAATCGGTTGGCTCGATCTCCCAAAATTTCCAAATATCCTCTGAAACCTCTCGTAAACTCACTAGGACAATAGGTACAAATGAGGTGGCATTGTGGGCCCTACAACTATATATAGTCCCTTTTTCCAAACTTCTGAGATCAATTACAGGAGCTCTGGTTTTCCATTTTTCGATCTGTCTTCAACCACAGGATCAGGAGCCTACCCCCTACACAGTCACATCCCCCAGGTCACCATCCATCCCCAGCAACGGAAGACGCATTTTTCTCAATCCTGCCCTGGTACGAATGTTGATATTCACAATTATTGAATAATTGTTATATGTCCTTTATCTTCAGATATTGTTCACGTCAGGTATTCGGTTTTTGTGTGTGCAGGTACTTGGTCATCATGAATCAACACAACCCCTTTAGGTATATCATAGACACTAGCATGTAATCATTCCCTTTGAATATCAATTGCATCTCCCAGTCACACCCTTTGACATTTTCCTCTAGGGTCCCCCCATCCGGCTCTGCAGTACTTACACCTCTGCTGCATTTCAGTATTGTCAACCGATAGCACTCTTTCCTACATGAATTGTCCCAATTGTAGTCTCGTTTGGCACTTTGACACTCATGTTGTTTTCATCCCTTAGGGATGGGAGTCCCAATAGTTGTCGCATTCCCAAGAATCAACCACATGTTCCTTCTCCTCATTTTGCTAGCTTTCCCAAATAGACTCCTAGGTAATCTCATCACGATTCAAGTTGGACTGTGCCTTTGCAGTATCATTAAACACTCCATTTCATCCACAATCAGTTTTCCCATCTGCAAATTGCCCTCCATTCATTTACCTAATACATAAACCTACCTATGGGGCCCCTACCCTCCACCAATTCTTCATGCCACTTGCACCCTCACAGGCCAAGCCATATTGCACTAGGGCACCCATTACTGTATCTGCACACGTATCCCAAATTATTCTTTATTCATTTGGTAATTGTACAAAACCTTTGTTTCCAGCGTTTACATAGCTTTTGTTGTCACCTTTAGTGGCCTTCTTTCCCGACAAAGAAACCCTTGTTGCCCTTGGTTGGGGCATTCATTTACCTTCTACTCTTGTTGACATCATCCATAAACCCCGAGTATCCCCCAGTCTGTGTACCTACGATCTCTGAGTTTGTCCACTTTGTCATGCCTCTATCCCAATCCCACCTACGTCTAGTCATCCCCCTGATGCTAGATTCAGTTTCACAGTTGCTGCCACTCATACTTCACATATATCCCCAACCAAGGGAAGTCTTGAGTCTCATCACTTCTTGACTTCGTCCATGCTCCTCAACAGTTCTTGATCTCATCCAGTAGCTTTAATGAAACCATTTTCTTCTTGGAGT
>JASDQU010279163.1:3604-14821 GCA_032191745.1 Picea mariana
CTCCATCCATCCCCCCGTCAAATAAAATAGAAAAGATAGTTCACGAGTTCTTAATAATTGGTATCATCAACCCTAGTACCAACCCTTATTCATCAATGATTATCATGATTCTCAATAAAGAAGGCACTTGGTGCATGTGTCCTGACTTCCTAGTTTTGAATAATCTAATTATTCATCAAATTCAATCTTCACTTGGGGGGATTTTACCAAATTCACATGAAAGAGTGTATATTCATGAAACTACTCTTTGCACTCATGACAACAATTATGAGTTCTTGGTGATGTCCTTTGGCCTTTGTAATGCACATTTTTCCTTCAGACTCCCATGAAGAAAATATTTAAACCCTTTCTACAAAATTTTGTCTTTGTCCTTTTTAATGACATCTTGATCTATAGTAAAACTTTGTAATCTCACATCACCATGAGGATTAGGTCTTACAACTACTTGTTGATCATCAACTCTTTTTTAAGTGGTCCATTACTAGAATGTCAATTTGGGTTTGTCTTCCCAAATTTTCATTACCTTTATGGTATATCTCTATTTTTGAGGATATTGGAATACATTGTGTATTTATATAAAATCATATCTTGGTATAATTGTAACGATTTTATGCATATATGCACCTATATATGCTAAAACCTCTCTAAGTGGAATGAAAATACATAGTGAAACTAATACTGGCAAGAAGGTAACAATAAGAAGAGGAAGGAAATATTGAGGATTATTTTTTAAAGGGCAAAAAATGACATGTGCACTAATTATTTGAATTTATTTTTCTATAAGTGTACTTGCTTTATATCATGCTCTGAACATATGAAAAATGGGCAATGATTTTATAATGGAATAGAAATTGTGATTTTTTTCATGGAAAAAAATCAATTTTATTAATTTAACTTTAAGAAAAATGATATATAATTAGGTAACTTTAACTTTATTTAACTTGAATGAGGTACTTATTTAACTTTTATTTATTTTTTTTCATGGCTTTTATTAGTTCACACATGTTAGGGTTGCAGTTATTTTGAAATTGGGATTTAGTTTTGATATGAGTTTTTCTATCTAGATATGTGAATTTGCTTTATTTTAACAAGAGTTTTTGTATAAATATGTGAATTTGCTTTATTTTAATAATGATGATTTTCTTCTTTCAACTACTCATACGAAAAAGATACATATAAATTTTTAGATTTGAGAAACAGTCTTTTTAAAATAATTTACCTCTCTTATCCTTTATTTCTTCATTGCATCATCATTTTTTTAAAATTTAGATGTGATTAGCCCAGTGTGGGGAGATGTTCATGTAACATAACGCATTAAAATAATAATTTAAAAAATTTTCAATCTCTTGCAAATTTGGATCTAGGGCCGAGAAGAATCAAATATAGAGTACACAACTTGAGGAAAGGTTAACATGGATCCGGACACTTGATCCGGAGTTAACATAGATCTACTGGTGGTATTTTCAATAGTATCAATATTATGTAAAGTGGCATCTTTTATTCATCAATGAAAGCAACTCACTTAAATTTGAAAAGATCCTGAAAAACATTCTCTTTTTCATATTATTTATTTTATATTTGTACATTAACTATTTGATTTATTATTTGATTTATTAAAATAATTCATTTAAACATATAAATATTCGATTAAAATATTCAAAATTTAATTTTAATTTTCAATTTTAAAATATAATTAAATATATTATTATTATTAATATTTAATTTAAAATTAAATATATAATTATCTGAACATTCAAAATTAAAAAGCAACTCATTAATTTAAATATACTAACATTCAAAATTGTATACAAAATTTCAAACAAATAAAATGTAAAAAGCAACTCATTAATTTAAATATACTAACATTCAAAATTGTATACAAAATTTCAAACAAATAGAATGTAAACTTTATGATAACATATCTTTAATACGTAGTTCTAAACAAAACAAAACACAAAATGTTTGATTATCAAAGGTATCAACAATACTTTTTAGTCCTTTACAAAAGGTCTATTTCCTTCATAAAAAAAATTCTATGCAACATTATTTTTTTAATCTTTTCATTTTACTTTATATTTTTAAAGCAATTAAAATGAAAAAACAAGTTTAAATCTGGTGTTATTAATTATTCACAAATCCATCAATACAAAGAAAACACATAAATTTTTTAATCTTTTAATCTTACCTTATATTTTTAAGGCAATTAAAATGAAAAAACAAGTTTAAATCCGGTGTTATTAATTATTCACAAATCTATCAAGAAAAACACATAAAATGTTTGATCTTCAAAGATATTAACAATACTTTTTAGTGCTTTATAGAAGGTCTATTCTTTTCATAAAAAAATTTCTATGCAATATTATCTTTTTAATCTTTTCATCTTACCTTATATTTTTAAGTCAATTAGAAAGAAAAAGCAAGTTTAAATCTGGTGTTATTAACCACTCACAAATCCAGGAATACAAGGCAAGTTGTTTGATGATGTTCTTATAACATTGATTATAATATTTTTTCTTTCCATTAAAGAACTTGTTTGTTGAAGCAACTAATTCATGAATACAAGGCAAGTTGCTTGATGATGTTCTTATAATATTGATTATACTATTCCTTTTTTCCATTAAAGAACTTGTTTGTTGAAGCAACTTATGGTAATGTAATTTTTAATAGTAGAATATCATAAGTCAATGTATTTTATGTATCATTTATAAGGTATATGTCAAAGTTTTAAAAATGCATTTCATGGATAGAAAAAGCAGACACACTTATTAATGCACAAACAAAGTAGAAACACATCAATGCAATTAAGAATGGGATGGGTAAACCCTAATGGATATAAAACAAAATTTAAATAATCCCATTTTAAATAGAAAACTGCTTTATAGTGTTCGTCATCACTACAACAACTTGAGAGCTTCTCCATAAAAACCAAAACCATTGATTGTAAGCATTGGAAATAATCAAATAAACACAATCTTTTTAATCCATTTAGGTAGAAAAATGCTTTATAGTGTTCGTCATCACTACAACAACTTGAGAGCTTTTCCATAAAAACCAAAACCATTGATTGTAAGCATTGGAAATAATCAAATAAACACAATCTTTTTAATCCATTTAGGTAGAAAAATTATAATAGAAATATACAAATACTTAGAGTTGAGGCTTGTAATCAAAAACAAACCATTGATTGTAAGACTTGGAAATAATCAACCAAACACAATTTTTTTAATCCATTTAGGTAGAAAAATTATAATAGAAATATACAAGTACTTAGCGTTGAGGCTTTTAATCAAAGACAAACCATTGATTGTAAGCATTGGAAATAATCAACCAAACACAATCTTTTTAATCCATTTAGGTAGAAAAATTATAATAGAAATATACAAGTACTTTGGGTTTAGGCTTGTAATCAAAAACAAAAAAAGTTAATTGGGAAAAGTATCCAAGTAACTAAGATAACAAATTAGGATTAATATTTTAAATCCAAAATTAAATCTTAAACTTAAACATATGGAAGTTAAATTGTGATTTGAGATGCATTAGTAAGATAGCTTATTCAAGTTATCACTACTAAATGTAACACTACTAAATGTCTTAGTCCATTAGATGTAGAGTGGGTGGTTGAGAGGAATGATTATTACCCTCCTCACCAAAGTTCAATAAAAAAAAACAATATACAAAATTAATACATAATAAACAACATATAATATTAAAACATTTTTACTCCACTATATTTTGAAAAAGTACCTAGAAATATTTAGGTAAGCATCTATCTACCATATAAGCTTAATGAATCTTAGGTGAATAGTTCGTCAAATTGACTTGAGTTGCAATGGATCTTCCTTTACTGTGTAAGTATAGATGGTGTATTGCCTTGGCGTAGCGTAGTTGTTGCTCGGCTCAAATGGTTAATTTGTTCCTTGAGAGCCAATGTAAGAAAACTCCCTTAAGTGGATCGATGTATGGTATATAAAGTTCCATATCCAGTAGCAGATCCGGCAATAGTAGTAAACCCAATTTTTAAACCAATTAGTCATTACCAACCTATTGTAAGTTCTCGAGGTAACTGTTGTCCATGTGCACAAGCAGTCAATACAACGTCCACTACACATGCAACAGCTCCCAAAATATCCATGCAGGTAGAAAAGGTATCAGAGATGCGTCCCCACCTACACTTCCTGAAGATCTGGTTAGAGTGTTATTGGCAAAGGCCCTATAAGCCGATGACAAAATTCCCCCCTCACTGATTTTTCAATACATCATATTTAGAAGTCCATCTGCAATTTGATGCATAAGATTACCATGAAAAAGTTCCAAAAGGGTCGATGCCATGCAAGCTTTGTGCTGGCAGTACTAACCTTTAAATTTTGGAAATTAGTTAATAAAAACTGGTTATGAAAATGATGAACATGCTTTAGGAATTTGGCCCTTCACCAGAATCATTACTAGTCATTTTATTTGGCATTATTTTATAAAGTTGTGTTAAAAGATGAATCTTTATGATTATTATGCAACGACAATAGGAATTGAAGAGAAAGTCTTGAACTAACATGAGCTAGCTTTCCTTAGAGGCAATGTCCATGAGGAGGCAGATAAAATTTACACAATCTTAGCAGAAGAAAAGCACCTGAAAAGACCATGTAAACTAAAATATCCTCTCTTGAATTTGATGTATGTGGAACTGTTGGAAACATAGATCCAAAACTCTCACAAATAGGAACTTCAGGAAACTTCCAAGTAGTTTTTGAAGGGAAACTATAAAAATTAGGTTGAATTGCTGCAGCAGATGAAATAAGGACTATGCAACTTTAAAAGGACAAATTAGATTAAACGTGTCCAGCAGAAATTTAATAAGACAAATATAGTTGCAATAATTTAAGTGAAAAAAACATACCAAACCATAGAAAGAAAGAAAAAGAACGGTATCATACGAAGAAAGAAAATGAACGGTATCAGTAGATGTCATTCCTAGGAGGACAATGTATAATAATGGTGTATAAGTAACTAAATGACTTCGGAGCAGATGATACTGTAGAGGAGTGGAAGGTGAAATAAACTTTACTATCAAGCCTATTGTGTGCTTCTGTGAGAAAAGATGAATAACGAGAAACTTAACAAGAACATTTTGAACAACGAGAGATTTTTTCTCAGAATTGTTTTAAGCACTCGACAAAATATTTCCGGGTAAAAGATCACTTTTAGGCATCTGGAAATTTGATATAGTCCATAGATTTCTCAAACTTGAACACAACCACATATCTTTGAATTATCTATATTTATTACCACATCAACTCTATAGTGAATGGCCAGGTAATCAAGGATTCAGTGTCTTTAATATGGAAACACAGGATTATATTAAGGCTATTATTTATTAATATTTCAAGTCACAAGTTTTTGGAAATCTATGCCACTTGAGTATTCCATCGACGAATAAGAGATGCACCGCACAAAATATTAGTTGTAGCAATCCTTTACTTGTCTGGCCCATTGATTGTGATTTGATAAAGTTTCTCGAGCTATGCTAAAATTCCATCAAAGCAGTGACAAGTTCAATAAGATTCTCTTTGACAAAACTGGAGAGTCCAGGAAAAAACCTTAACGTACAAACAATACCCCAGATCATTTGCAACATTTAGAAATACGAAGTTGTTGTATTGGAGTTCAAATTTCAGATCTTCAGGAAGTTTATATGCCAAACAGAAATAAAGTTTGCACCAAGATACCTGAAAATACCTCGATGTGGGTGTTGAAACAAGAGAATTTTTAAGCGAAACTGAAAGTGAAATTCATTTCATAAATGCAGACCAAGGAGATTCTTCAACTGGTGTGGAATGAGGTAAGGGGTTTACTGGTTCTCCCACATAGCCTGGCTAAATATATGCTGATGTATAAACCAATCTTCTAGCAATGCAAGCTTCCACAATCAAGTGCCACATGTTTCCACCCGAAAGAAAGATAAAAGTTATCTTATCATTTTCTAAACTTGTTCCCTTGGTATCTATGAAACAGGCACACTTAACATTTTCGAAACTTGTTCCCTTAGTATCTATCAAACAGGCACATTAGAAATGGTTAGACATTGCCAGCAAACCACTTGGAGAGAAGGAAATGGGTAACCATAAAACAAACAAATATCTAGAATCATTACTTCAGGCCAACCAGAGCCTAAAATAGATGGCGTTTCAACCGGTGAAACACTCAATAATATAACATAAAAGCGACTTAGATCATAAATGTGATTCTCTTTTAAGCTTACATCCTACCCAAACCATTAACTACTATTTCAAAAGCCATTAGCCTTCGTATCAAATTGGTGTCACTGAATGCTAGTATATGTATTTACGCGACACTTAAAAAATAACCATTATATAAAGGCAAAATGACAAAGAACAACCAAGTTTTTATTGAAGGTAAATGACTCACCTGACCATGAAGGACTAGGAAGATTCACTCTTAGCGCTGGCTTGGAAGAGTCAAGTGAAGGAGAGCAAGAGGCAGAGTGACACGGCCATTAACATTACGACAATGCCAGCTTTTTGTGCAACCCAAGTGCGGTATTCTTCCTCTCGGAGTTGTCTGAACTGTTGACAGAATTTAATGAGGAGAACGACAATGATTGCTGTGCTCACAAGCCCAGAGAGCACCAATCGACTCCATCCCTCACAGAAGACACAGCAGCAAGAATCCCGGCCTGACTCACGGCATAAATATTTAATTACTTGTATATACCGTATGACCGGTTGGCATGGTCTCCATCTAATTGCGACGCGTGTCCATTTTCATGGTCTGTAACATTTCCCTGAAGTAGCTCAGATGTGGGATTGGCATGCTCTGCATCTAAATGCGAATTCTCTCCATTCCCATCATCTACCACATTTATCCCGAGCACCTCATTATTATTATTATTAATTTGCACGAGTTGCATCATAGCAATGGCAACAACAACATGATTTATAACATACTCCGCTGGTATCTGCGCATACTGCACTTCTGGAGTTGTCAAGACGACATTGCCATCGCCGTTGATCTCAGCGTGTCTTTCCAAAACGTTCAGATGAGCTGCCATGAGTAATCTGATTGGCCAAATCAAGCCTACAATTAGTAACTCTAATTCATATCTATACTAGCATGAAACGAAACCATGTAAAATATTCAATTAATGAAAGACAAAAGATATAAGGAGCTTGAGATCTGGAAGCATTCCAAAGTGCTATTTTCTTACTATTTCAACACCACAATAATAAAAGGCATTACAACGTTTATGCTGAACATTAGGCAGTGGAAGCTTACCATACTTGATGCGTAACCTCTTTTTTGACAGTAGAAAGCACCCAATATTTGGCGAAGCAGCACGAAACTCTGGGGACATGATGTCGAGATAGGGATTCCCACGGCGATGAGTGAGACAGAAAGGCTGAAAACGGAAGCTGGGCTAACAGAGAAAATCTCCGCCTGGTCGACAAAACCACAACCCAACATGGGCCAAATGGGCCAGTTGATGCGGAAGCTCAACATGCTGATGGATGTTATAAATGCAGTCAAATCACAATATCTTTTTGCAGCTGGACGGACCCAAATCACAAAATCTTTTGACGCCGGAATGACTAGTTGACACGGAAGCTTATTCTAAATGCCGTCCAATCACAATTTATTTTGCAGCTGCTTGGCCAAAGCAATGGATTTATACATAGATAACGAAAGCGATTGAAATAACTTGAAAGATATCCCAAAAATGTTTCGGAGAAAAGACATCGCAGAACTTCTTCCAAAATAATCTTTCTCACGAATATTTTATTTGGTAACACCTGTTATTGCCCGGGCATAAGCACCTACTGACCCAACATTTGTGCAGCCAAACATAGATTTGTCCACTGAACCTAAGGACGGCCTTGTAAAAGGCGACATGATACTGATTACTAGTTAATACAATATAGTGATCGAATACATTAAGCTACAGAAGAAAATATTTAGATGAGTATTATAATTACCTTTGCAGAGGAGCTTAATATGATCAGCACGGGTATCCCTGAAGTAACCTGTGAGGTTTACTTTACTGCAACTGGTGACATCTGTTATGAACTGCACTACTCATCACATTTGTCCAAGCCAAGGGCTATCATATATTTGTCCACTGGACTGAATCCCTAGGGCGTCCTTGTAAAATCACTCTCACACAACTCCCCTTCCCAGAATTGATAATCTTATCAGTTGAATACAATTTGTTCACACAGAAACTAAAGGTGAGTATTAGAGTCACCTTGATATAATATTCAGCAAATGGTGTCCCCAACAAAACTGAACAGAAAAACAGCAAACGAACGAACAGAGAAGCAACCCTGGATCCGGCAAAACACTTATGAAACCCCTCGTTCTATTATCTGCAATCAAATTATGGCGATACCAGTTAAATAATGCCTGTTTGGCCCTTGACATCCAACCCAACATATATTTGTACTTCACTGGACTGAATCCTTAACACGGTCTTGTAAGATTTCACATAAGACTCTCCTCCTCTCCCCACAGTTGATTACCTTACCAGTTAAATAAAGTTTATTCACAAATTAAGCAACGGAAACTAAAGACGAGTTTTAGAGATACTTCTTAAAAAAAAGCTTCAGCGGGAGTGTCCTAGGAACAAACCTGGATCGAAATAGAGCAAAGGAGCGAACGAGGCACTGAGCAGAACCAGGATGGAATGGCTGAGTCAGCCAATGTGCGAATCGAATCCCTTACCCCTCATCGTTAAATAATGGATTTTATGCGCATGACAGCTATGAGAATTAGTCACGGATGCACGCTAAAGTCGTAATTGGAAATTTTTTAGCAATTGTTGGGTGGGTCCAAGGTATTAAATGGGAGTCTGGTATAACGGAATAAAAATTGAAAGTAGAGTTTAATGGTGTGGCTATAATTTCCTTACCCATCGCTAGGCGGGTCCGTGGCGTAGGGTAGAATCCTAAGAAAAATATATACTGAAAAGTGTTAGAATTAATGATTAATTTAGAGATTGGTTTGGAGTTGGTTTTGGTTTGTTGGAGTTGTTGAGATATTTTTTCAACCTCCATATCTATGTTGGGAATAAGTTGGATCTGACTCCAACTATTTATATGTATTGTAATTGAGATTCAATGGGTAATACAACATATTATTGTGTGAATTATCTACGCTATGGCTGCTTTTCAATTCTCTAATTTGGTATTAGAGCCTGGTTGGGCTTAATCCCTCACGGGAGTGCCCAGAAAGATGTGAGAGCCATAGGAGCCGATTCTTTGTACATATGTAGAGTAGGAGAGTGTTGAATTTCTGAGTTTCAGTGTGTGTTTGCGAGTGTTAATTCCGCTGCGTGTAAGAGTGTTGAACTACTACTTAAGCCTTAGGAGTTGTGCAAACCATTGTTTGCAGCCGCCCACTGTGGAAGAATCTGTTAACGGATCCATTTGAGAGGCGGACTATGAAAGAGGAAAGCGCTGTCAGATTAAAGTACCGTCAATTGCCAAATCATTGCATGATCAGATCGCTAACGTGAGAGAGGGTGTCGTAAGGTTCTGTTTATAGGAGTCACGATTTCTGAAAAGAAACGAATCCCCACATCACAGTTGAAATCGAGCTAATTTCAAGAGGTGGTCTCACGATTGGAAGATCTATTAATGCCGCCAATTGGCTTGGGCGAAAGCATTTAGTGGGAGAGCACAAGAAAGAACGTTGGAAGGAGTCGTGAGCTGTGTCATTGCTACTCAGAACTGCTATTGAATAGCAATCCAGATCCACCTTAAAGGACTTGCATCGAGGGCATGAAGGAGGAAAAGGAGCTGACTTGTTATAGCTACTGGGTAAAGAGGACAAGTGCGGTCCTGTCTACTCCCATCCGTTGCTGAGAATTGCTACAAAGGGGGATCCGTAGATCTGAAAATGGCACATAATGAATTCAGATATAGGCAGTATATTTATCGGTGGAATATCATGGGGGATCTGGTTCTTGTGACAACAAATTCCCAGTTGACATCTTTTTCGGTCTCACAAATTGCTGTCGCTGTTGAATCCTATCACATTTCTTCTATTACTTTTGCCAGATCTGTGTGTGGAATTTGTTGGTTTGCACATTGTTAACTGTGTGAAAGTTTTAAAGTATGCTATATATTTTTTGGTTTGTAAATTTTTTTATAATGGAGAACCATTTAAAGAACAAGGTAACATAACTCAAACTAGTGTTTGCGGAAGCCCTGACCTTGCCACAAGATGGTCACTAGTTTGGTTTTGTCTACATTCTGTTATAAAGATGATGGGTCGTGTGAAGCCAGAAACGTCAGCTACAGGTATTCATTGTGTGTTTGTATGAAGGTCAAGTTGTTTGATCAACTTCTGAATACATCCAGTATTCAGAGTATTCTCCTAGATACTGATGGATAGCCGAAAGCTAAGTATTCGACAGAAGGAGGAATGTCCATGGGATGGTTCATTACTTGACTACTTTTCTTACGGAAGACCAGATGAGCCGAGTATGTCAATATTGTTGATTATTTCAATTATATCATAATGGTCAGAGGCGTTTTTATTTTAAATGAGTCGAGAGGGAAGCTCAAAGTTGTGGAGAAGAAAGAGCGTAAACCGAGAGATTTCAGACTAAGGTCATGATTATTAAATCCAATAAGATCCCTTATGATACCTTTGTATATGACAACAACAACTTGGAGGAAGTGAATTCATACAAATATCTTGGAATTGATATTCACTACAAGCTTAATTGCAATTATAGCATTGAGAAAANGATTATGGGGGATGGAAAGCTTATTATGGGCTTCAAACAATTGTAAATAAGCTAAACTTTGGAGTTGGGATAAGAATAAACTCCTCTTTAAGACTCTTGTTACACTTGTTATTCTTTATGGATGTGAAGTCTGGGCTGTAGTATCTCTCATGAATCCTGGAGAAAGATAGAGCAGATACAAAAGAATTTTATAACCTATAATCTCAAAATTAAAGGAAATACACCCTATCCCATCCTCATTGTAGAAACTAGCCTCTCCCCTATTGAGAGCATGGCTATGACTAGATACCTAATGTATAAAAACAAGTTAAACAACATGGAAGACAAGAGGCTACCTAAAATTGCTTCCAAATCAATTCATAACCACCATTGACTCAAGCGAGGATGGCATAAAGATGCTCGATCTTGGCTAAACTATTGGGGAATCATGGAAGAAACTATTTTGCAGAATAAAA
>JASDQU010279164.1:4512-14820 GCA_032191745.1 Picea mariana
TTGCAACATGTCATTTTTCCATTCTAGTGATAAAAGTGAAAGAGAATCAAATCTGACTTGATAAGTGTTGTGTTTGGAATTAGTTTCACCAAATTTTGGCATATTGAAAAGATTGGATTGTGGTGGCAAAGAGTAAGATACCATGGGTAAAGTATCAAATCTACCAGAATCTAAGAAGAGATCGGGATATAAAGAGTAAAAGGAATCATAAATAAGCACATGAAAAGAATATCTTGAGCTATGATATTTAACAATGATATTCTCAAGACATTCCTCTTCATTTTCCTTAAAACTTTCACTCTATTTTGGTGATAAATTATTCAACATAATATGATCATCTAAATTTGCCTCCTGTACAATAGATAATTCAAAATTTTCATGGAAAGCATCTGATCTTTCATGTTGATAAGGTACGATTTGTAGATGAGGGTTTAAGGTTTCTTCTTCCAATTGCAGATCTACATTTCTAATCAGTTTGATTGGAATGTTAGAATGCTTAAGATCATTTTCATCACCTAAGTCTTCTTCAATAACCAAATTTAAATACTTATTAGAGCAAGAGTTAGGAGAATGAGGACATTCACCTTGAAACAACATTGAATCTTCTTCCACGATGGTCGAGTACTGAAAATACAATGATTTAGAGGAAAAACCAATTTGAATGTCAGTAAGAACATTTTCAATAGATTCTACCTCCCTTGCTTGTTCAACATTTTTGGATAGATCTCTCTCATCCCGTGAACACAATTCTTCTTGCAATTGAGTGATAGTATTTGTAATTGCTTCATCATTTGCAATCGAATATGACTGGATGCAAGCATCATAGATGAGATTTAATACAAATGACATGTCATCAAGATTAAATTTACAAAGAACATGATGGATTCTTGTCGAAAAGCCTTTTGAATATGAATTGTCATTGATTAGCAAAGTTTGAAATTCTTCACATAATTGATTGTAATCATAGATTTCAAAATCATCTAAAAATTCATCTACAAACTAAAATCAATCAAAAATGTGATA
This sequence comes from Picea mariana, assembly GCA_032191745.1. Lineage (NCBI taxonomy): Eukaryota > Viridiplantae > Streptophyta > Pinopsida > Pinales > Pinaceae > Picea > Picea mariana. The sequence goes on from JASDQU010279164.1 coordinate 5,536, forward strand.
TGCTGGAAAAGACTCAAACCAATGTTTAATCCGACCCCTGAAAGTAAAAGCAAACAATCTGCACAAAACCTTTAAATCAGAAATATCATACTTGATGCATTTACACCAAAAATTGTTAATATGGTCGTTTGCAGATACATTCCAGCACCATCAAAGGTGAGTTTGGACAAGAGAGAGACTGTCTTGTTGAGAATATTAGGTAATGAGAAGTGGAAAGCATGTTCCAACACAGTGATTTGGGGAGCCATGAGAAATTAATTAAATTTGAAACAAAGACTTCTATAAGGCCAGCTTGTCAGTCTGGCCCTCCTTCTAGCGCCATTTGTTGACGAGCAAAATTGACCATCCATCAATTGGAAGAGCGAGTCTGGTCTAGGTTTTTCTAAATAACCCAAGACGTTTGGTGTAATTCGTTCTGATGGGTTTAATGGCTCCGTTATCCAATCTAAGAATCCTAAAAGAAACGAATAAAAGAGAGAAATAACTAACTAATTACTAAACACGCTATATATATGTACATATGTTCAAATGTAACTATAGTAGTTGTATTTAAGAAGAATATATACAAGTCTCGTTTATTTACATGATTTACAAGATGCAAGTTTTAATCGAAACTTATGAAAATCTATGTGAAAAATGATTGCTTCTAGGAAGCAGATAAAGAAAGAACATAAAAATATTTATTGTTTTTCTTTTATAAATTTAAAGAATCTTGCAAAAAAAAGTTAATGAAACATGAACATGTGGATAGTCAAAGCTGAACCATACATTCTAGTTTCAATGATATGTAAATGACAGAAAAATACAAAGAAGCTATCATGTCATTGAATTAGTGAGGTGTATCCAAGCATCTGCATGAGTGGTGAACATCCAACTGCCATGTCCAAGAGAGAAATCTGCAATGAACCTTATGACTATTCTAAATAAATTCAAAACATGTATTGGTAGCTTAGGTTTTAATGACAGAAAATGAAACACAAACATAAACTTGTGATCTCATAATTATACATGATTACAGCAAGATAAATCTGGAAGCAATCTATGCATTTTTTCATTCAATTTAAAACTCAAAGATAAATCCCATTATTTAAATCGAAGATATAATCACAACATTTGTATTTTGATGAAGAAAATGATAAACGGTATTTATAATATAAACCTCCTACACATCACATATCATTTAATCTAAAGATATCGGACCTGCACATGTAACAGGATTAAAAAAATATAAATAACAACATTATAAACAAAAGGCTAAAGCCAAAATGCATATATGTCATTCTATTAATTTTTTGGAATCACTTGTCCATTCTGTAGTCCTGGAAGAATTTTTTTGGATAATAGACTTTAAAGATTGGAAAAATGAATACATAAATGATAATAATTAACCATGTATTGATAAAAAAAACTAAATCTATTTAAATCAATGCATAATCAATTATTCAAAGAATATGAATATATTATAATGAAAATAAAACCATTTTACTCACATGACAAAAGTCATTAAGCAACCTGGAATTCCATATTCTTCTTTGAAAATACTCATCCATTCTCCCAAAGATTCCAGCCATCCATTACTCCTTTTGAAAAGAAATAAAAAGTTTACAAAAGCAATAATATACAAAAGAGAAAGGATTAAAATCCTCCTCATCAATTCTTGGATCCCCTGGGCTCTAAACTTTCTCATATATTTATACCATGAATGAACAATCTGGGCATCACTATTAATTTTCGCCACCTGAAATTTGCCTCGTAAAAAGACATCAATATCTCTCAAATCATGCATTTTTGGGGGAAAATATCCATACGGAAGGTAAATGGGTCCATTTGGGTTCTGGGTTTTCAACCGTTTCTTCAAATTCTTCACGGTTTGGCTATAATTAGTTCTGCAAAATCGTTTGTCTGATCTTGACGCCTTTCCAAATTTTATCTGTTGTTGCTCATAAAATTATTTGTAGCAATCCAAAATTATTTTTGGATCAATCATCTTGAACGTATTTGGATATTAAAACCAAGCCATGATCATATCTGTATCAAATATTTGATAATAGAAACCTATGAAACAAAAAGAAACCTAAATTAATAACCGAACAATTGTGAATAAAACAAAATCTAGAAAAATAAAAAATGAATTTAAACTAACTATAACTTATAAACAAATATTGTTTATAATTTGCTTTCAAATATGATCTAGAAGCTTCAAGTTAATGGAGAAAAAATATTAATTTTGGTTTTTTACAAAATCAAACAAATGATAGATAATTCTTTGATTATTATTATTTTGAAATGAGATGCAAAATGAAAAAAAGAATTTAATTAATTAATATCACCAAATGATTTCATGAAAATGAGAAACCAACCAAGATATTATTTGATGAAGTATTGAACACATTATTCAAAATAGTCAAACTTGCTAATGAGCAAAAGAATGCATGCATAATCATAATTTAAACGAAAGTAAACATTTGATCAAAATTAACGTTTTTGTTTAAATTGAGATTTTTATGCTCGTTTCTAACTTTTCACATATACTCTTGTAATAAATGTCTCATACTATAGTGAATGTCTTAAGTTTGTCTCAAAGCAAGCCAAGGTATGAAACTATTTGAAAATGTTGATTCTGTAGCTCATTATAATTATCAAGATTCTAATAGGGGCCCAACAGGTTGTAGGGATGCTTATACTCATATTGGGAAGGGAGCACAATAGATAGAAAGAGAAAATCAGGGTATTGCTTCGGCTTGGGATAACAAGTGATTACTTGGTTAAATAAGAAGCATAATTTTGTAGCAATTAGTTCAGCAGAGGCATAGTATATGGAAATAAGTATGGCTAGTTGTGAATCCATATAGCTTCATAAATTGCTTATAGGTTTATTTGAAAAACAGTTGGAGCCTATAGTGATATACTATGACAAGCAAAGTTGAATCAAACTCTCAGAGAATCTAGTATTCCATGACAAGCCATGGCATATTGATATCATATATCACTTCATTCAGGATAGGATCTAGAAGGGAGCAATGAATCTTTAGTGTATTTCCATAGATGAGTAGGTTGCATATATTATGACCAAACCCTTGCTAAAAGTGAAGTTTATGTTCTTCAAAGACAACCTTGGAGTGGTTTATAATATCTTCCTTTCTAGGAGGGAGTGTTGATTTTTGTAGCATCAGATAGGCATTTCCACAAATTTCTAAGTGTCTAGACATGTGGAAGTTGTCTAAATCCTTCTAACTTGAGACTTTACTTTAATTAAAGGAATTATCAAATTAAACCGATTTTATTAGTGAGTTGATTTTTATTTAAAGAAATGCTTTAATTAGCATTAGTGAATTAAAAAATAACCATTGATCTCAAGTGATGTGAGAAGTATTCTCAACCGTCAAGCACTTTGGAGATTAGGGTTAGGTCATAAATCAATCTTATAAAAAGGAATGCTAGTGTGAAGGAGGGAGATACTTGATACTTGACACATTGATCAGAGAAGAGAAGGACTTTTTATTAGAGGATTGGATCGTGAAGAACAGTGATTCAAGGAGAAATTGGATAGGTGGAGAATAAATTCCATCTAGAGATCGATTCAAGGATAAAAGAGAATGGAGGCAACCACAAGTAGTTTTCAACAGAGAGAAGCAACATGAAATAGTTTTGATGTGAGGAGTTTTCCATATAGTCCTTAAGGTCATGTATGTGGGTTTCAGTGGAGACATGTGCATATACATGGGTTTTGTTCAAGGAAAGGCATGTACACCTTGAAAATCATGTCATATATGGGTCATACAATAGAGCAAAATTTTCCAGGTTTGTATGCATTTTTATTTCTCTTAGTGGGCCATTATCCCTATTACAAGATCCCTAATTTATTATAATAAAATCATCTCAGAACAGGTTTTCCCTCCATGATTTTTCCAAGTTTATCTACCCAAAAATATTGGTGTTTATGTGTGCATGATTTGCTTTCTAGTATTTCTTCTACTATTTTTAATTGAGTTGAATTTTCCAATAGTGTATTTTTGTTTTGTGGCCTGGTAACTTGATTTTTAGTAAGGAAATCACTAGAAAACAAGATACCTAGGTGTTGGAGTAAGGATTTCAAAACTAATTGGGCCAAAAGATTCACTAGGTATTTTTATTCCTCTTCCTATTCACCTCTATATAAATATCACCTGCAACAAGGCCCCCTCCACTTAGCACCACCCATTCTTCAAAAGGAACTAATTTGAATTTCCTAGAAAATTGGAGTAGAAGTAGTCAGTGGCTCTCACTCACTCTTTCGTATTCCTCCTCATTGTAGAATAACCCATGAAATTTTATATAATTTAGAGTTAGGATTCTCTTTTTATTTCCAAAATAAGATTTTTTCTATAAATGTTTTTAATAACTTAACTTTATCTCTATTAACATGGCATGACACATGATTGATGATGTGGTAGTTCAGTCCTACGTGTCGCCTCTCACATCTTCCATGTCATCTTCCTTCATCTCTGAATTTCTGTGTCAACCTTCATGGATTATCTTTAGCTTTTTTCCTCTTCTTTACCAAAATTCATGGGCCACCTAACACCTTTTGTATTTTATTGACACCTCGAGGCATCCTTATTGTGGATGAGAGTCGGGGTCCCACTCTGTCCCTAGCTCCTCCACTTGGCGCACCATCCTTGATCGATATAGAAAGATAATATTTGATTATGGAGATTACTTTGATCCAATGCTCCATATTCATTTTAGGCCAATAGGTTCTCAATGAATAACATGGAAACTTACCTCAAAAATATCCAATGATTCTCCTTCATTATGATCGACAACCCTAATTAATTTTGGAGCTACAAGTGACCAGAGGTTAATAAAGTAACTTGACTCTAAAATATCCAACAACAGAGAGTCACTCTATCAGATGATCTAGATCTATTTTGGGTTTGAAATTTCTCACCCGTTAACCAAGTGACTTAATCTAAAAATATATAATGGTTGACGTTCAATGCAATCAAAGGTTCAGATTCATTTTAGAACCAAAGATACTTTACCAATAACAATGCAACTTGTCTCTGGAATATCCAACGATGGAGTTAGATCGTGATCGATGATCCATATTAATTTTGGACTAGAAAGTGATAAACTGATAACAAGGTCTTTGCATCTCTAAATGAGCCATGCGATGACATGTGCTCCCCTCAACATTTTGAGACGATTGAAATATGGTTTTCGAAGTCACCTTTAACACTTTGAAACGACTTTTCCAACCAAATTTCCTTGACAACCATGGACCCTACCTTGTGGCTGCCACTTGACACCTCCATGTCACTCAATCATCCACATCATCACCTTAAATATCATCAGGAAACCCCAAATTCCTAATTTTCATAATTTACTAATTTTTTTTAAATTTATTCCTTCTACACAATTTCCATAAAATCACCAAATTGAACCCTCTGTGCCAAATGTTATCCCTATATTTACTAAAATGGAACAATTTTTAGTTCTTTTACATTTATGGGTGGGATTTAGGTTGAATTTGACCTTGTACCAATCAATTTTGACGCTGCTTCCACCATTCATTCTTGGATTTCATTCAGGATTGGGAATTTTTTTACCAAGTTTAAAATTTCCCAAATTTCTCATGGTGGTCAAATTCACCATTTCCTAAATTAGAACATTGAGGCATTCTATCAAACACTTTGTATGAAATATGCACCTCTCTTTCCAATTTTTGTTGAGAAACTGTGTCAAACACTTCATAGAGAACTTGTAATTTTTATTCTGCATGCTTGTTTCTAGCCCATACAACTCAAATGTTGTAACCACATATTTGATATCAATATGTAATGTACCTAACCACCCCTATACCCACTAGGATGGTGGGATACTAGAAAAGTTTCTCTAAAGTTTTCCACAATTTATCCATGCCATTTAAATTTGATGCCAAATATTTTTTCTTCCTTGTCATATAATGCAATTCTACATGCATAATGACATACATACTCATGCTAACTCAAGTAAATTTATAGAAAAATAAAATGCAGAACTAATATTTAAGAACACAATAATTAAACTCATATTTTCACATCATAAATAACATAAAATCACATATAACATAACACTTATATTTAAGAATGAATTACACCATCTTGATGCAGATGTGGGAGGTTCCTCGTAACCATAGGCACTATCAACTCTTTGATTTCCCATATCTTCCATATCTAGGTATGCCATATCTCTTTTATTTTTATTTTCTAAGTGGTATACTTATTTCTATTCTTTTGTAATCCTCACTTCGATTAATATGCACAAACTATTGCACTATTAATATTATTTCCAACAAGGATTACTTTCTTGGCATATAATAACTAGAATAACCTCCACCATCAAAACATGTTCAAAACATACATAATATTTCCCATATATGAAAGCCACACTTTCATCCTTCCCAACAACATCACATGCCAATTTCTTCTCTTCCTTTCCCAAAGCTACAATATTATCTCTGATACCACTTGATGTGGTTTAGGGATGAAATCATATTCACATAGTGGAAATTATCAAACACATATAAAATTATTTGAACATAAACCAACACAATAATAAAATATACACACATAACACATCAATGTAGAACAAAATTATCTTTCACTCAATGGAAATAACTCAATTCTTAGCTTATTAGTACTAGTTATAGGACTAGTCAAATATATGGGGCTAAATGTACATGTAATCTGTAAATGTATGTGTATTAAGGTTGACCTAATATTTAAGGGGATTCATGTGTAGTGTGTGAATAGATATATATAGAGATCACATATTCATTATTGAGGACATGTGAATTGTGATGTAGGAATGTATTGAGTTATTTGGAAGAGTTTCTCCTATTCTTTACGGAGTTGTTCTGTAACTTATCTTTGTTATCTATCTTAGATTTGTGCTCCAATATCACATCAATGTACATGGTGTTAAATTTTACTTTATTCTAATATCTAAAGCATTTGGTTCATAACATTTGGTATCATCGCATCAATCCTAGGTTTTTTCTTCTTCAAGCAAGTCATCTTGGTATTTTGTTATAAATATTTTTCCAGGACACTTCAGATAGAAAAAAATAAATAGGTTACTTAGAAGACATATCAAGGTATCCATGGTAAATATTTCAGTCCTGGGTCATTATACTTTCAGAGATACAGCCCATGGAAGTTAGGGATTTTTACTAGCCATGAAATCAATCTCAAAAGAGGAAATTTGGGAATTTCTCTATAACGTTTTCATAGTGATGTTTCAGACTGTGAAATTTGTCAAATATTGATAAAATATAGTGAGTTTCATTGGTAAAAATTTCAGATTTTGGATCATATTAATTTATGAGGTATAGTATGTGGAAGGTAGGGTTATTTGACTAGTCCTATAACTAATGAGGATAGTCCTATACAAGCTATAGGACTAGTTATATGGACTATCCTCTTAGATTATCAGTACTATAATTAGTATTATTTATGTATTGAGGAGTCTTCTCTTGGTCGCATGGCTGATGTCATTATTTTGTTTTGCAGGAGCAGGTTTGCAGAGACACTTCATTTGAATGAATGCTCCATCCTTGACAGGCATGTAGGGGATTCTCTTGATCCTCATCTATGACCTAGACATTGATTTTTACCTAGCTTCTCCTTATTGGGTAGCATATTACCTTCACTTACAGATGCCTCGAGGTCCAAAGCCCCCAAGGCTATCGAACCTACCTTTTCTGAAAGTGTTTCCTCTAACCTCTTCATATTTATTTATACTTGGTCCTCTCTTGGTCTTACCTCTCACCAAAATCCACACCATAGGTCCGTTCATCTTCTTGGTTGTGAGTCCTTGTCGTATCATCGTCCGACACCTCTTCACTATCTATCACATGCATGGTTGTATGATGTAGAGTTCTTTTCTTCGACCTCGTTGATTCCTTCTCCTCACAATATGAGTATGTACTCCCTTTGAGATGTGTATATTGACTAGATTAACATGTCATGCATGCTTGGTTAGAGTCGACGTCATGTTTCTACTTGTTGTAACTTGCGATGTTAAATTGTCACATGAAGTGTCATCCTTTCACCTTCTTCTCTTTCACTTCACCGCATCTTAAGCGCCACATCCTTGGTCACCATATGCCTCTCTCCTTTCCATAGCGTATGATTTCATGAATCATACCCTATACGTTTTTTTTCTAAATTGTGGCCTCTAGATGCAAAACCTTGACCAACAAAACCATGAGGGGGCATGGAACGTGGACTCATGCAATTTCAACTTAATTTTCTAACTTGTGATTTCATTTTTATTTATATTTATTTGTGTGTGTGTGTGTGTGTGTGTCCGTGTGTGTGATGAGAATGATGATGATGATGGTGATTAACGTCCACTAAGACCGAATTGGTGTGTGTGTGTGTGTGTGTGTGTGTGTGTGTGTGTGTGTGTATAATTTTAATTAATGTTTATTTTAATTACTTTTATTTTCATTTTATGTAAATTATTCATTTTTTGTTTTCCGCATAATTTTCCCTTAATATAAATTAAAATAGTTACTTTTACTCAAGAGAAAATTTATTCACGTGAAATATTTTACATGTGGCGAATTGTTTTTTTATGAAGATAAACTAATTTGAATTAAACAAACAAACCATTTAATTAATACCTAGGGTGTAATATGCATTTGTATATTTATTCATTTTAATTTGATTTTTCATTATTTCCATATTCATTTTTTTTTTCATTTTGTAATTCTATTTTTTTTTTTCTTTACCCGTACATACATTTTTTACCTTTTTATTTCTCCCCCCTTCACACACTAGAAACTTTACATACTATCCCGGGTCCTATTTTTTATGATTCCCTATGTTTTAGGAAGATTCCCTATTTTCAAATAATTTCCTTTTTTAGGAATTTCTCCCTTCCCTCCCCAAATGGAATGGGAACCATATTATCCTCAATGATATGGGAGATCTCACAAGTTAATTATCTTGTCTAAACCTCACTTCCATACCAAAACAAAAATCTCGACGATGATACCCAGACCATGCATCATGTAATATTATTTTAAAAAATTATTATTGTAAGAATATTTGTAAAAGAGGGAATAATTTAAATGTTTTTTGTGGAAAGTACGAGCTAAGGGGATCGTCGAAGTCGTTGTCAGCAGATTCACCCAAACTTACCACACTCACCTCTTAATGCTTTGATGATGACAATACCTTTTGATGAATTATTTTAATATTTAAATGTTTAAATTATGTCCCGACCAACCAACCGTGACAAAGCCACCTCATA
>JASDQU010279165.1:0-14820 GCA_032191745.1 Picea mariana
CCTCTTTAGCTAGTAAATTCAATATTTAAAACTTAAGGAAAGCATCATGTTCTGGTGTGTTTTGTTCTAGATCTAGGTGGATCTAGGGAGATCTGTTAGTGTTCTCACCTACTGATTAGTCTGATAACAGCAAGATGAGGTGTTGGAGCCCCTATGGGAGAATCCAACTTGGGTATGATTCAAATATTGAGTCAGCTAACTAGTTTGTCTCTGTAGGTTGAAGATATGAAGAAAGACAAGGGGAAAGATAAAAGAGAATAAATCTGTTGTGTCAGATGAAAATAAAAAGGCCATGACAAGGAACATTGTCCCTTATTTCATGAATACTTGGCCTCTGGAGCTTCGAGTCCTTTGAATCAAGTCACCCTACCCTGGTGCGAGGTATGCAAAAATAGACATCGCCATAGTGAGTGTTATTACATGAAAACATATGTTCATACACCCACAAATTTGTATTGCACATTATGTAAGTCCATGGGGCATGGTGATAGGGATTGAAGGGCTTATGACCTCATGCATGAAAGGTCAAGATACATATACAAAATTCACGGTGAAGTATAGAAATAAAGAAACACTACGCAGTGTAACTCCCCTGGGAGAGGAAACTTCAATCCTCGTGATGGATTCAAAGGACAAGAAGAAGGAGGAGGTATGGCTTGAGGCCAAGAACAGATCATATATTACAATTGTGCACAAATAGGACACTTAGCAAGGGACTGTCATAACCCTTGCACTACTTGTAGCTACTGTAGTTCCTTTGAACATGTTATAGAAGATTGTCCAGTGCTGCTAGATAAGCTTCAGGAAAGACAAGGACCTCAGCAGAACCCACAAGTGCAACTGATATATGCTGAACCTCATGGAGAGGACTCTAGAGTCATTGTTATCATTAGAGGAGGTGATGTTACAGGAGAAGATAGTCTGACCCTAGGAAAGACTATAGAAGACTCAGGAATCAAAAAAGCTACAGAAAAGACACAAATTTTTGATGCAAAGAAAGAAAGACAAATATTTTAGGAAGAAAGAAATGAGTTCAAGGCAGACCAAGGTTATTCATCAAAGACATGACCATAAGTAAGAGAATATGGAATGCCTCTGGAATTCGATCAGTCTGCTTCACCAAAGGAAGGAAAAGAGGTAAGAAATCTCATGGAATTTGTATATACTTGTATTAAGATGATTCAGGATGAGAGTGTTGTACAAGAGCTACCAAATTTAATCAGATAGTATGAGATAGGAAAGATAGACCCCTTATTGAATAGGGAAGTACACCAAATCACTAAAAATAGAAGAAAAAATAAGGAATTACACTTGAATGCTCAAATAGGATAATGTGAAATAGACTAGGTGGTCCTCAACTTAGGGTCGGAGGTCAATGTCATGACGAAGCAAACCTAGGCACTGATGGGAAAAATGAAGTTGATATATTCCCCTATCAGGCTTAGGATGGCGAACCAGGAGGCAATAATCCCCTTTGGAATATTGGAACATGTCCCTGTGGACATCGATGAAGTAAGAACGTTTGTATATTTTTAGGTAATTGTGATAGTTGATGACAACTACCCTTACCCTGTGTTGTTAGGAATTGATTGGGATTTCAATAATTCCACTGTGGTTTATTTAAATAAAATACGAATGAATTTTGAAAGAGATGGCCTTAGGTTCATTGCACCTTTTTATCCAGATGAAGGTCAGCGATATACAAAACCTATCAGCGAAGAAGACCGTGCATATGAACTGGAAAACATATACAAATTAACAACTAGGAAGCAGGATTACATTAATCCTATGGCCGATGGAAACCTAAGCTGGCGAAGTGACAGTGCATGCTCATCAGATTCATAAGAAGAACTGGAGAACTGGTAGAAAAATATGTATGAAGTATCTACAAGGAGATGTGCTATATTAACCAGATAAGTTCGTTGGATCAACACAACAATAAGTAACTTGCCCACTTTTGATGGTCTGAATCCTTTAGAAACCTTCTTGTCAAACTTTGAAGCAAGTGTACCAAAACGAAACAGGTTGTTGGAAATGGATGAGGCCTTGAAAGAAACACTAGCAAGATGGTGGGGGACACATTAAAGAAACATTACAGAATGAGTACAATGGCGTACCCTGATGACCACACGGTTCTCATCACAAGTAGAAGGTTGTGAAGTTCACTACACAAGTTGAAGCTACCCAAAGGACCATGTGCGAAGTTGTGAGGAAGCCTGGAGAACCATTCCTCAAGAGAAGTGGGTGCACAAATTCATTAACACACTCAACACAACCCCTATCAACTGGTACCTTCAAGAGGAGATGCACCTCATCACTGCAGATTGGGAAGGTATGACTCAGAACTTTGTAACCACTTTCTTATTTGACAGTCAATATCCTTCAGTATATCAAGTGTTACAGATTGTAATATAGAAAGTATTTGAGGAGGCGTTTAGCCCCCTTTAGAACAATAAGAGGATGAATGGACTGCACCTCTCCAGAAACTACAAGGTTGTTACAACATCAATGTTGATGAAGACGACGATCCTAGGAAGGTGAACATTACCGAAATAGAAGGCCAAAGAGATGTGGAAGGACCAGGAGTTGATATAGAATTCATTGAACAACCGATCAAGATTAAGAAGATCAATATTGGAACGGAATAGACACTGAATCTTGCAAATGTTGGAGATTATTAGGATGCTTCTACTATTGACAAAATAACAGAGTTATTGCATGAATATTGAGACTTGTTTCCAACCAAGTTTACTGATATGAATGGCATTAAAGGGTCTATGGGAAAGATGAGGATCCCTTTTAAACCATATGCAAGACCTATCAAACAGAGACCCTACAGATTGAACCCTAATTATAAAGAGAAAGTGAAGATTGAGCTCGATAAAATGCTGGAAGCAGGAATTATAGAACCTGTCGAAGAGTTAGAATGGATTAGCTCTATGGTGGTACAAGACAAGAAGACTAGAGACATCAGGATCTGTGTATATCTCAGGAAGCTGAATGATACATGTTTTCATGACCCCTTTCCTACACCATTCATTGACAAAGTGTTATATAATGTGGGAGGCGAGGAGGTATATTATTTTACAAATGGATTTTCAAGTTACCATCAGATACGGATTGCCAGGGAAGATCGCCATAAGACCACGTTTGCAACAAAAAGGGGATCCTACCAGTATACAATGATGCCATTTGGATTTAATAATGCCTCAACCATCTTTTCCAGGGTGGTGTTCAAAGCGTTCAAGGAATTTCTGCATAAATTTCTAGAAGCATATTTTGATGATTGGACTGTTTTTAGCTTATTGAAAAATCATATTGAATGTCTAAGGTTAATGTTGGAAAAATGCAGACAATGTCAAATTGCCTTGAATCTGAAGAAATGCATCTTATTTTCACCATTTGGAGTTTTGTTAGGTCATATTGTATGCAAGTAGGGATTGTTGGTAGATCCATCTAAAATTGCTATTATAGTTGATTTACCCCCTCATACTTCAGTCAAACAGTTGCGCACTGCGCTGGGACATACTGGATATTACAAGAAGTTCATTAAAGGATATGACCAAATTACAACACCTATGGAGAAGATTTTGAAGAAATACTGTCATTTTAGTTGGACAGAAGAATGCCAGCAGAGCTTCGACACACTGAAACAGAAAATGGTTACTGTGCCCATTCTAGTTTTCCCAGATTGGAGCAAGGAGTTTCACGTGCATGTTGATGCGTCTTCCATTGCATTAGGAGCAGTGTTTGCACAACCTGGCGAAGGAGATATTGACCATCCATTATATTTTTCTAGCAGAAAACTATCCACAACTGAGATTAATTACACCACTACTGAGAGAGAAGGATTAGTCATGGTGTATGCACTGCAAAAATTTCAACGCTACTTGTTGGGAGGACACTTTAAAATGTTTACTAATCATTTCATGTTGAAATACCTAGTCAACAAGCTAGTGTTGGGGGGGAGAATATGCATATGACTTCTGTTATTTCAAGAATATGATTTCTAGATCATAGTTAAGCCAAGGAGAATGAAAAAAGGTCCTGACCACTTGTCAAGATTGGAACATGGAGAAGAGATGACCAGTTTGGAGGATACACTGTCAGATGCACAGTTACTGGCCATTAGAAATATTGATGACCACTTCATAGAAATAGTCAAGTTCCTGTCAATAGGAATGGCACCTAGCAAGTATACAATTCCTTAGAAGAAATAGCTAGTAGTACGCGCTACAGAATTTTCACGTATAGCTGGAAATCTATACAAGATGGGACCTAATGAGATATTGAGAAGGTGTGTTATGGAGGAAGAGTAACCATTGATTCTCATAGAATCTCATGAAGGCATCACAGGAGAACATTACGCAGGGAAAGAAACTATGCATAAGGTTCTTAGAGCTGGCCTTTGGTGGCCTGCCTTACACAGAGATTCTAAAGACTATTACAGAGCCTGCAATGTATTCCAAAGAGTTGGAAAACCATCCAGAAGAGATGATATTCCATTAGCACCACAGCTGAACCTACAAGCATTTGAGAAATGGGTCATTGATTTCATGGGACCTATAAACCCACCAGGAAAGTGCACAGGATCAAGGTACATAATTACTACGACAAAGTACTTGACTAGATGGGCTGAAGCAAGAGTAGTTAAGGACTGTAGTGTAACTACAACTGCATGCTTCATATTTGACGACATCATAACAAGGTTTGGATGCCCAAAGATCCTTATGAGTGATCAACGCACACATTTCATAAATAAAATAGTTGAAGCCCTGACTGAGGAATTTGTAGTCCACCATCAGAAGAGCACACCTTACCATCCACAAGAAAATGGAACAGTAGAATCATTCAACAAGATATTGGAGCTAGTGCTGATGAAGATTTGCAGTGTGAACAGGGATGACTGAGATTTAAGAGTACCAAAAGTACTATGGGCCTACAAAACCACTTGCAAGAAGCTAACAATGCAGACCCCTTTTAAGTTGGTGTATGGTCTCAAAGCCATTGTCCCAATGGAATATTTGGTACCAAGCCTAAGAATTGCTTCCTTTACAGATATGGATGACATTGGCATTGTTCGAGAAAGGCTTGCACAGTTGGTTGAACTAGAAGAAGATAGATTTATTACAGGATTCCATCAACAGGTACAGAAGGAAAGAGAGAAGGCCTATCATGACAAGAACATCAAGAAGAAGGCATTTAAATAAGGCGACCTAGTACTGGTATATGACAGTAAGTTCATAAATCATCCTGGGAAGTTCAGAATGCATTGGCTTGGGCCATATGAGATCGCCTATGTTACAGAAGGAGGAGTTGGGCAGTTGAAGACTTTGAATGGAGAATGGAAGGAAAGATTAGTAAATGGGAGATGGTTGAAATTGTAATGTGACAACCAAATGCATCACAACTCTCAGTAAAAGCATAAGGAAAAGTGTCTAGGTACCAGGTGCAATTGAAACTAGGTACCAGACACAGAAAAGTTAGTCTCCACAGGGAAGGAAAGGAGGTAGAAAAGAAAAAAGCATAGGTTGCACTGCGCACTCTAAAGTCGAAGTAAAACAGAAGGATCAGATATGAAGTTCCTCAAGATGAGTCACAGGTGAGTGTTAGGGGCCTGTTGTCCCTTGTTTATGAAAGTAAGCAAATATCAAGGAAGAAAAGGCAAAATGTGAACTACACAGAAGACATAGTGACTGTTACTGGGTCGAAGTGAGCAAAAGAGTAGAAAAGATGGAGCAAAGTAAAATTAAGAAAGCCATTGGATGAGGAGATCGAGGATGAAAGATCAAAAAGGAAGAAGGGTCATGGACAACTCAGCAAGTGGAAAAATCCATCGTTGGATGCTTTGGAGCACCATGCGAGAAGGAGGGAAAGACAGGCTGGAGAAGCCCTAAAAAAATGGGTCAATTTGACGTAGGGTTTTAGAACACCAAGGGTTTTGGTATCTAGGGTTTTGACACCTAGGTTTCAGCCTAAGGATGTCAGTGAGTGATTGTAATGTAAAAATTAAAGGTCACCTGGGATGGGTTGTTGTTGTTGGGTGTTATGATTTTTATTGTTGTCTTTGTCATTGTGTGATCGAGTGAGTAATATTGTGTGAGAGAGAAGTGTTGAGTATGAGAGACTTCTGTATTGTAATATCTTCAATTGGGTGCGAAGATCAACCCTACATGTGGGTGTGCAGGGAGGGGAGAGATAGCGAGGAGGAGAAAGAAGATTTGCAAGATGAGAGCGCAGACAAGAATTGTATGCTTCATCCTAATATATTTTAATCACACTTTTGTCAACGTAACCTTAGAGAGGGGGTGAACCACGTATACCTTGTGTTTTGTGTGATTGATGCTATGTTCGTTGCCCTTTGATATACTGTTATTTCATTATTGTGTTAGATATGATAGATAGTTGTGCGGAGTAGAGTTAAACTGGTAAGAGATATATAAATGTTGTGTCATTCTAGTATAGATCCACTTGATATTCCCCTTGTTTATAGACATCTATGTCCTACAACCCCCCCATAGCTACTTTGGGTGAGACTACATCTTCTTTGCAGGTACTGCCGAAAGGGCCAGTAGTTAAGTCTTGTTGGTGCACTCTTGGAACTGAACCCTGGGTTTTCCCCTGTGCCAACAAACGTTGAGGCTGCGCACTGATTTCTGACAATTAAACATAATAACTGTCAAGAACAAGTACCCTCTTCTGAGGATTGATGACCTCTTCGATCAGTTGAAGGATGCAAAGATATTTTCAAAGTTATATCTCAAATTAGGACATCACCGAGTAAGAATAAAAGATGAATACATCATCAAGACCACCTTTAGAACAAGGTATGGTCATTACGAGTTCACAGTGGTGTCGTTTGGGCTATTGGACACACCTGTTGTTTTTATGTTCTTGATGAATGGTGTGTTTAGGGACTATCTAGAAAAGTTTGTCATAGTCTTCCTGGATGACATTCTGGTGTATTCCAAGTCAGAGGAAGAGAATGAACAACACCTGAGGATGGTGCTGCAAATGATAAGAGAGAAACAACTGTATGCCAAGTTGATAAAATGCTCATTTTATAAGGAACAGATCCATTACTTGGGGCATATTATTTCAGAAGAAGGGATCGTTGTGGATCCTGAGAAGGTTGAGGCCATTAGAGAATAGTTAGTGCCAAGGAATGTGGCGGAAGTTAGATTCTTTATGGGTATAACGGGATATTATAGAAGGTTTATCGTGGGGCTCTCGACAATAGCTCACCCTATCACTTCTTGCAAAGGAAGGAGAAGAAGTTTATGTGGACAGAGGATTGTGACAAAAGATTCCAAAAATTGAAGAAACTTTTAACCAGTGCTCCAATCCTAAGGATTACAACCCCAAATGAAGATTTCATGGTATGCATCGATGCGTGTAAGGAAGGGTTGAGAGGATTCCTCAACGATAATGGATTCGTAATATGTTATGAGTCCAGGGAGCTGAAAGAGCATGAAAAGAATTATTCCACTCATGATTTGGAGTTGGTATCAATCGTTCATGCTCTGAGGAAATTGAGACATTACCTCATGGGGAGGATATTTGAATTGAGAACAGACCACAATGGTCTGAAATACTTGTTTGACCAGCCCACCCTAAACGCTAGGCAGAGTAGGTGGCTAGAGTTTCTGTGTGAATATGACTTTGATATCAAGCATATCAAAGGGAAGGAAAATAGGGTGGCTGATGCACTCAGCAGAAAGGTGCACAACTTACAGGATACAACCATTAACATGTACCAAACTAATATAAAGGGAAAATTTTTGGAGGTTGCAAATATAGATTTGTAGTATAGAGATTTGGTAGCAAAGATATAACAAGGTAAGATGCCATAGAAAGTGAATATTTATAAACTAGGGGTTGATGGAATAATTATGTACAAGAACAAAATTTATGTACCTAATGTCTAGGACTTGAAACGTATAATTTTGCATGAAATGCATAATGTCCCTTATGCAGGGCACCCTGGATATAGGAAAACTGTGGCAGCAATCAAGAGCCATTATTTATGGCTAGGTATAAAGAAAGATATGCTGAATACATCACCAGATGTATGGAGTGCCAGAAGGTTAAAGCTAAGCACATGCACTCAGCAGGGTTGTTGTAGCCTTTACCCATTCCTGAGTGGAAGTGGGAAGTGGTGAAAATTGATTTCATCATGGGATTTCCCAGAACAGGAAAGGAACATGACTCAATCATGGTGGTGGTGCACAATCTTATGAAATATGGCCATTTCATTCCGTTAAAGACCACTCATAAGGCAACAGATGTTGTAGATATTTTTATGAAGGAAGTGGCACGATTGCATGAAATTCCTAAGACAATTGTGTCCGACAAAGACCTGAAATTTACCTCAAATTTCTGGAAGGGGTTATTCAAGGGATTCATAACGAATCTAAATTTCAGTATAGCCTACCATCTTGATTCATATGGGAAGATAGAGTGGGTGAATCGAGTAGTGATAGAAGACATACTGAGAATGTATGTGATGGACAAACCATTGAAATGGGAAGACTACCTGCACTTGGTATAATTCACCTAAAAAAATGGGTATCAAGCATCATTGAAGATGAGCCCATTTGAAGAACTTTATGGAAGAAAGTGAAATACTGCAGTATGCTGGGATAATCCAGCTGACAGAGCAGTAGTTGGGCCAGATTTGCTCAAGAAAATGGAAGAGAAAATGCTAAAAATTAAGCAGAATTTGAATGCTATCCAGGACAGGCAGAAAAGTTGTGTTGATAAAAAAAGAATCCACATGGAGTTTAAAGTGGGTGACCATGTTTTTCTGAAAGTGAAATCTAACAGAAGTTCCCTAAGGATGGGAAACTGTGCCAAGTTGGCAGCCATATTTTGTGGGCCATTTGAAATCCTAGGAATGATTGGGCTAATTGCATAAATGCTTGCATTACCTACATCCATGACTATACATAATACGTTTCATGCTTCATTGCTTAATAAATATATACCTGATGCTAATAATGTTATCGATTGGAATGTGATTCAGGTGGAACAAGAAGGTGTACTGCAAATGCATCCTGTGCACATATTGGACAGGAAAAGAAAACAACTCCAAAATCGAGCTATAGGGCTTGTAAAGGTCCAGTGGACCTGGTACGGTCCTAAGGACGTGACATGGGAGCATGAGGATGCTATGCGGGAAGAATACCCACATCTCTTTGAAGATTTTGAAAATCCTGCGGATGTTGTGTGAAAGTTGCACTGAGGACAGTGCAAAATTAAGGGGAGGGGATTGTAATATCCCAAAGGACGAGCCTTGTTGTAATCATATTTTGTAAATCATGTTTTGTAGGATAGTGAGCCGAGTATTGATAAGATGATAGGATTATGTGTTTATTAGGCTAGAGAGCCTAAGTGTTAAAGGCCAGGTGTTGCAGGATAATCCCCTTGCGAACAAGTGGATTTCCTCTTGGATACTAGACCCCTATGACCAAGATAGAAAAGTGATATTGTGGACACTAACTTTCCTTTTCATTAAGCTAAACTATCAAATAAGAAGAAGGAATAATAAAAAACACCTTTTTACTGACGTTTGTCCTTGCTTGATCCAAGTTGATCTTGATCTCCAAGTTCTTCAGAAGGTCCTGTAATACAGTGAGAAATAACAATACTTCCTACTCTACCATGATTGGCTTCATAATTGATCTATGAATTAAACAAGTTCATGAAATGTACATAAAATTTAAAGGAAAAAGGCCAAGCATAGATTTATACTAGTGAGAACAAAGTGGTGATTACAGCCATGGATGTAGGTGCAACAGATTCGCCAAGATCTCTTTGTCTAGACCCTTTCTCAAGTAATCCACACACAGAATGTTGATGCTTCAATGATATCTCCCTTATGAGATCATAAATTAGATGCTTCATAATGTCTCCACCCCCCTTTCACCATGAGAAGGCCTCATTATACAGGCTTGGAGAGGCCTAACCACTTAAGAGATATTTGGGATAAGTTGAGGATTCTTCTCCTTCAGTTGTGGATATTTCCTAAGATTGAGGCTTGACCTCAGATTCGAATCTAAACACCTTCAAAGATTGAGGGGATTCTTCCCTGATTTCTCTCAACAGTCCAAAATTCACTCAAAAAGGGCAGCACTCCCTCTGAATGGGGCATAGAGCATTGCAACGCTCCCCCAAAAGAGGGCACAGAGCACCAACACTCCTTGACAATGTATAGGGGAGCATTGTCTTCCAAAAATGATATTTGAGTGGGTTTATCAGTGGGAAAAGACTTGTACTCTTTGTCAAATGACTTCTCTTCTTCAAAAAAGTATTTTGAGGTGTCTTGTGAGTGTTCTTGATATTGTCATCTGAGACAAAACATAGACAAGATGAATGTATTATATTTGCAACACTTGTGGCCAAAATGCAACACTTTGAGACATGGTGATGACAACACTAGGTCATCATTGTAATGAGTGATTTTTATGTGTAACAGATTGCCCCCCAAAGTGCAAAGTTAGAAGACGAGAACTGATGACTGAAGTACTTTGTAGAGTTTTTCAAGCAAGGATAAGGACCCAAAGAACTTGATAGAAGCTGCAGAAAACCATCCAACAAATATTATGACATGTTTCAAACCCAAGGCAGGCATACCTATGCTTGAGTGATAAAGACTTTCAAGGTATGGTCGCCATAAAATATACTATGGATCCATAACTATATTGATAAAATGGTATAGTTACTGATGATACAATGTGGATCTATAATCCTATGACTTGAACTAATCATAGCCACAAAGAGTACACAATGGATCTATGAGACAACAAGACATAGCCACAGACCAATACAAAGTGGAACTATGTGACAATATAAGTGTCAATGTTCAAAAGAAACTCCGTCGCAACCTGGGAAAAGTACATATAAGAGTGATGAATCAACCCATGGTCTTATTACCGATATTGATGTAATATGAATCTAACCATGTGAATAGATGTCTTGATGTCGAACATGGCAGAAACCACTTGATTACCGGTCAATGAGGTAAACTGTTAACACGTGTGAGGGAAATCACCATTGATGTCAATGATTCTCAAGGTACTCTAGTACATTCCAATGAATGTGAATGGATGAGATGAAGTTGAAAATTCGTGGAATCATCCGATCAGAGCTCAATGATGTAAGCCCACTGTCAAATGCGAGGAGGTTTTCCATTGAGGCATGTAGGCCCCAAGGTACTAACAGGTTTCTAAGTCTAGTTACCGGATAATGTGTTGAAGTCGACATGAACAAACTCATCGAAGGAGTTCCTTGATGTATCCCCCATAAATGACACGAAACTAACACAGAGATGTAAATTGGTGGATCAGATGAACATGGAATGACACATGTATTGAAACATGAAATTTGTGATGGTTGACTCTTGAGGCAGATACTTCCCTTGAACATTGAAGCACAACAATAGAAACATGACATGGAACAAAACATGATGATGCAATGGATACAGTGACTTTCGTCAGGTGACCCAAAGGAGTAAGAAAACTCAGAGGATTGGTTTAGTGCAAAGGTTCAGTGGATCAAAATGCGTGTAAAGATAAAATTTTGTGTTCAAGGGTGACTGTAAGAATTACTGGTAATGTTCTCAAAAAATTCTTGGATTGCTTCCTTCAATTTTTCCCCCATCCAGATAGATGAGTAACTCTTTTTAATTTAACAAGATCAAGGATGGTAACACATGCTCGATATAACTCAGCTTCAGTAAGTACCTCTTCCTTTGTTTAATGAACTGGAAGAAGTAAGGTTTCGGTCCCATATGTTCCCTTCAATGTATGATTGTTTAACGAGTCCAGAGAAGGTAAACTCTGTGATTTTTCATGTTTAGAGAGTTTGAAAAGAACTTAAAGATGACTCCAACATTGTCCTTTTTCATAATGTTAGTCCTACGATGCCAAAAAAGAGATAAACTACCACTCGAAAGATGCCCTTTTAAACCTTTTAACGAGTGTGAAAGGAAGCAAGATCACTCAATAATATTTTCATCTTTAGAGAGTCTGAAAAGAGATTAAAGGAGACTCCAAGTGGTTCCTTTCTCGTATACCCATGGGATCCCGAAAAAGACATAAAAGGTTTCTTGGTTACATTCTCATGTTTTTACAAGTGTGATAAATAACAAATACTAAGCTCGGTACTCTGCCTCCAGCTTGAAATCTAGTGGCTTAACTCCAGAAAGGATGGAGACATGACCCCCAAGCTTCAATTCATTCACCGACTTTGAGGTTGTCACCGATTTCTGTACTATATGGAAAAAAAGGATAAGGGTGCATGAAATGAAGGTTCAAATATGAGACCTAATGAAAGACTCGACTCGACATCTATGAGATCTAGTGAAAGAATCGACTTGTTAGGAGAGGTGATTGTTTCATTTTTTAACGAGCTTGACACAGGAAAAGAACTATGCTCAAGGCTTCGGGTTCAATCCTCAGATTTCTATTTCATTTTTTAATGAGCTTGCCACAAAAAATAAAACCATGCTCGTGGCCTCTTCTTGATCATGGCTTTGAAGAGGATAATGCTCTAGAAGGACACCATGTCAAGGGACAAAAATCAGTCATGGCTTCCAAGAAGTCTTCACTGGATGGAAGGAAAACACTCTAGAATGAACACATGTCGAGGTCTGTGATAGGGGTAAGGAGACCAGTCTCCAAAATCCCTACTGAAGAGACCACCATGTCAACTACCAGATCTAAGTCATCGGAATTTGAAGTCATGGGAGACAACGCCACATAATTAACATGTGGCGAGGGGGATACTGTCTGCATATAAGAACCATTTAGGGAGGTAATCCAGTTAGGATCGATGAATGAAAGTTGATCAATAGTCACAATTCTTCCATCATGAGGGAAATATATCACACAAAAAAGAGTGGACACAATGGATTTCATGGCATAGACATAATCTCGCCCAAGGAGTAAAGCGAAATCCAAAGGGTCTTAGATTACTATGACATCAACAAAGACAATTATCCCTCCCAAATTTATGGGAAACTGAGGAATGGTCCCTAAAGGTTGAATGGTTCTTCTATTAAAAGATAACATATTCTGTGTAATCAATGCAAGTTGAGGACAACCCAAAGCTCGCCAAGCAATAGAGGACAAAATACTAACGGATGCACCTTCATCTATGAGCATCTGAGGAACATCCCAACCACAAACTTGTACTGTAATATGGAAAGGAATGTGAGAGGGAAGACAAGGTCCAGTTAATGCACCCCAATCAAAAAGGATGGCCTCATTACTTGGAGGGGGTTTTGTGGGAGAAGGATGAATGCCCCCTAGCATGGTAGATTTTGTATCAACGAGAAAAACATGAGCAATATTGGGTTTACTCTCTATAGGGAGAGTAGGATCGATCGATGATGGGATCAGATCGACCACCTTGGCACTCTTTAGAGGAAGAGTGGGATTGACTGATGATGTAACTGGAGCAATCACTTTGGCACTCTTCGGATGAAGGATGGGACTGACCAAGGAAGGGACTGGTTCAATCACTTTGGCACTCCTCAAAGGAGGAGTGGGATCGATCGATGGAAGAGCTAGATCGACCACTTTGACACTCTTTAGATGAAGGGTGGGACTTACCAATGATGGTACTGGATCAGTCACTTGGGTTTCACTTTTCAGATGAAAAGTGGGGTTGATCGATGATGAAACTGTATCAACTACTTTGGTTAGTGGTTCAACTGAGGATGAAACTAGATTGACCATCTGATCAACTAGATTGACTGGGGATGGAACTAGATTGACCATTCCATCAACTAACGATGAGTTGGGGGAAATCTTATGATAAGCAGTTGGAAGTTGAAGATTTTCCAAAAGAGAAGAAGCCTCATCCATACGAGGAAAAAGGTGAGAATAATGATCACCTTCGCATAACATACAAGGAAATTTGACAGTTGTCTTCTTCTTACCAACCTTAACGTCACTAGTTGATGGGGCATCACCAACATGTCTAGTAGGGGCCGATGATGTGGAGGACCACATTTCTAAGACCTTGGGAATACTAGGGAAATCCCTCAGAAAGTGGTCACCCTTAAAAGACTATAAGGGAATTTGGGTTTTAGATTTTTCATTTTAATCTTATCGACCTTATCAACACTCCCAGTAATATTAATAGTAGCTGGTTGCTTGGATCCAACATCTGATGTAGTTGGAGGCTTGGTACCTTTCTGGTTCTTCTTCTTCTCTTTCCATTTCTTCTTCTTCTTATCAACTTGGATACTCGCTTTAGAGATTTCACTAGGCGAAGAAGGATAAATGGAAGGAGACCTAATGGGCAAAGAAGGAGAAAGGTCAACATGAGGTTGATGTGTGGGTGGTGTGCTTTGTTAGGACCTCATATTGTACCTTTTTGCCCATACATTTTTCCATTATTATACCCTCCATCGCTTGTACTTAGACTCATAATATCACTTCATTTGACCATTCCAAGGTATACAACATCCTTTCTCATTGCTATATGCTTAATCTGTTTTGCATAACATTTTTACATTACTTTTGTACTTAACCATTGATTAGAAGTGCACAAGTGTCCATAACTGCAGATTAGCATTTGAGGCTGGTGCTGAAACATAGAACTGTCCAAAGTCGTTGTTGAACGAATGCTGAAACACGGAGCTGCTACTCAGTTCAGAAGTGCAGATGCTGAAACACGGAGCTGTCACTCAGTTCAGAAGTGCAGATGCTGAAACACGGAGCTGCCACTCAGTTCAAAAGCGCAGATGCTGAAACACGGAGCTGTCACTCAGTTCAGAAGTGTAGATGCTGAAACAAAGAGGAGATCACC
>JASDQU010279170.1:0-12886 GCA_032191745.1 Picea mariana
TGATAAGGTGCACAAATGGATGAACTCCAAAGTGGTCCTCTTATGGTGAAAGCCCTCACGGGAAGACACTTTGCAGATTGAGTTATCCTAGAAGAATGGTTGGAGGACCCATGCTCTCATTATTGTCTTGTCATGATTGATAAGGTGCAAAAATGGATGAACTCCAGAGTGGTCCCCTTATGGTGAAAGCCATCATGGGAAGATGCTTTGCGGATTGAGTTATCCTAGAAGAATGGTTGGAGGACCCATGCTTCTATGTGGAATAATGAGATGAACATCAAGGAAATTTTTGGTGAAAATATCCTAGATGGATAGTGCTTGTCATGCCATTTCTTATGGTATGTGGAATTTCACATAACTCCTCATGGTTTGAGAGTTATGGACTTACGAATATGAAGGACTCCCACATGAAGGCTTGAAGCCCCCAAGGTCAAAGAAGTCAAAGTGACCTAAAAGAAATGGGTTAATATTATTTAAATGATAAAGTAAAGTGACAAAGTCAAGGTGGATTATTTAAATAATAAATTAGGGTGACAAAATCAAGAAATGACAAAGTAGGGTGACAAAATCAAGAAGGAATATTTAAATGATAAAGTATTGGAGAACTTTCTATTTATGGAAAGTGATTAACCCTAAAATAAGGAAAATAGGTTAAGTGACCTAGAAATGGGTTAAGTGACCTAAAAATGGGTTAAGTTACCTAGATGATGAAAGTATAAATAATATAGCAATTGTCTCTTGTAGATCATCCTTTTTGTGGATCAATGCAAAAGCTTCTTGTGAGAATATCTTTTAAAGTATTGATGGAGAGCTTCATGTGAGATATTCTTGAGCATTTTTGGTGTGGAACACTTGATCATATTGAATATATATAGGTGAATGGGGTAACCAAAGGATATATAAGCCTAATTTCAGAGGGAAGATGAAGAAAAGAGGGCTGGAATTCAAGGGAGGATAAATTATTTTCATGATGCTTTCTAAGGTATGTTATTTACAGGTCATTTCACCATTTTTGGAATAACTTGTTTTCTATAATGATTCAGACCATGATATTGATATGAAATTGAGGAAACATATACAAGTATATGTGGTAAAAAATTAAGCTTGTGGGGAAATGTATTTTTGGAGATACACTCTGTGGAAAATTGGGTTTGTGGCTAGTCCTGAAACTAGTCTAAGATTGGTGTTTTGGGTAAAAACGTCATAAATTGTTCATAATAGACCCAAATTCCATGAGGAAATTTTTTTTGGTTATATTACAGTATGTATTATGTTGGGTAACAGTTTCATATCGATTCAACAAATATTCCATGCGGGGCACGCTCTACAAGGTCTCTCTCTAGAATAATCCAGAATTCAACAAGGTTTGCCATTTTTTCTATAAATCATTTTATGAGAGGTTCCAAGAAGTGACACCTGGAGGAATTGCATAAAACACATTTAAGAACATTTTTTATCGGTTTCATAAATTTATTCATTACAGGTACAAAGTTATGATTATTTCAAGTTAGGGTTGTTGACTAATTCAAAACTAGTCATGGTTGAGACAAGCAGTTGATGAGTTGGCACATACATGAGGTATATAGTTGATGATGTTGGTACATATTGATGATTCATTATTGATTATTAGTTGAAACATGATTGGTATATACTTGGTACGTGGTTGGATGCACTTGTTTATGGTACAAGTTGATTATAGGTTGTTTGGCACAGGTTGGTGCATGCTTGATGCACTTGTTTATGGTACATATTGATATCTGTTGAGAATTGTTGCCTCATCTCAGTTAGTGTTGAGTGTGTAAGCTAAGTCTTTCATGATAGAGCTGGTGATCTTGTATATTTTTACTCTATTCAGTTGTTGCTGAAAAACCCCAAGGATTGTAGTCCGTAATAAAAAGAAAATTGTGCATACATCTTGTGTTCTTTGTGTTCCTTGTGGTGATGACTTGGTGATGATATATTTCTGATATATGTTGTTGATATGTGTTGACATTTAACTGGTTATAAATGAAAACAATGAGTAATGAGTTAATGTTGATTGTTAACTAAAGAGTTTTGGGAAAAAGAGCCCTACATTGTTCACCCCCCTCCACTCTCAGTGTAGTCGGTGTGTCCAAAAATTGGTATTAGAGTGGGCCTTCACTACAAGCCTTAACAAGCTTGAAGGAGATCCATAGACACACAAATGGATGATGAAATACCAATCCTTGATGAGGAAAACTATTCTACTTGGAGAATAGAGATGAGAGTGTATTTGAAGACAATGGGAGCAACTATTTGGAAGGCAACCATTGGTGGATCAGTTCCATTGAAGAACAAGTCAAAGTTTGCAGCTCAAAGGGAAGGAAAGAAGAATGATGCATTGGATCTTAAGACCATTCTTAGTGGAATCTCAAGCCCTATCAAAGAAAACATGGAACAATGCACTTCCGCCAAGGATCTATGGCTAAATCTAGAGGAGACATATCAAAGAAAGAAGGAGAAGGAAGATATTGAAGACCACTCCATCAAGATTATCAAAGGTAAAGAATCTCCAAAAACCCTTGATTGTATTATTTCTAAATGTGGTCTTGAAAACATTTCAAATGAAGACAAAGAATCCAGTGATAATGTTGGCAAAAAGGAAGATTGTGAAGATATTTCAAATGAAGGTAAAGAACCCTAAAAAACCCTTGATTGCAATGATGATGATGAATTTTTCTCTACAAGTGAAGAAAAAGATGTAGAAATAGTTTGTGTAAAATTTGATGGTAATTATCCCATGAAACGAATAGAAGAAAATCTATTAAAACTTCAAAAGGAAGTTGAAGAGGGTTTATATAGATATAGAAGTGATCATTATTATATAGAATATAACTATCTTTCGGATAACACTAAGAAGTTTCTTAGGAGGAGTCTAAGGAACATCTTGAAGTTAAATGAAATGCTCAAGGAACAAGAAGAAAGTAATAAGACTCAATTAGAAGAAAAAGAAGAAGAGATCACAATACTAAAGAATGGAAAAGAAGATAGAAATAGTGGTTAGACAGGTAAGAGACTCTATCCACTATCTGTCTCCGCATCTCAAAAGCTACCAGTCTGAGGTATGGAATTTAATGAATAAATTTTCCGCTTTCAATATAAATTCTATTCCTAGATTGAAAAACTCTGAAGCAGATTTGTTGGCTAATGTAGCTTCTAAACTTCTTCCTGCAGAAGGCTTGTCCCCAGACATATTCTCTGTTTAGCTGCTATTTCGGCCATCCGTTCCCAACAACATCACGAACTGGAGAGTATTTGACGATGATGAGCATATTATTAACTTTTTTCACATGGAAGAAACTTTTCAAGGCACGGTGATAGAAAAACACATGCACGGCGACAATTTGTGCGATTTCATGGTAATACCAGATCCGAGAACTCCTGAATCTTCATCGGATATGGTAAACTCGATCCCTAAATCTGTAGTTAGATTAGAGAAGTTTTATGATTTTCAAGATAAATTTAAAAATATGGTCAACTTTAAAACCAATAGTTCCTCATTATCTTATGAAAAAGTAAACTTAAGAACTAAGGACAATCCTCAGTGCATTAATCTAGGGTTGGGATGTTCTCAACAAGAAAAAGCTGCATTTATTAAATTGTTCAAAAAATTTAAAGATGTCTTTGCATGGACATATGATGACCTTAAAAATTTTGACCCTAACATCATACAGCATGTCATTCCGATGAAGCCCCAAACCTTACCCTTTCAACAAAAACTGAGGAAAATGCATCCTAAACTCGAACCGACCGTTCAAAAAGAATTGAATAAGATCCTAAATGCTAAGATAATTTTTCCTGTTAGTCACACTCAATGGGTTTCTAACCTTGTCCCAGTTTGGAAGAAAAGTGGGGAAAGTTGACTCTGCGACGATTTTCGAAACCTTAATAGAGGGTCTGACAAAGACAACTATCCTGTCCCACCAATGGAACAGATCCTTCAATAGGTATCTGGTTCCGAGAGGCTATCTTTACTGGATGGTTTCTCAGGGTACAACCAAGTCCTGATGTCTCCACCAGACCAACTTAAAACTACCTTCCATACTCCGTGGGGCACTTATGCTTATTGTAAAATGCCCTTTGGATTGATTAATGTTGGAGCCACCTTTCAGAGAGAAATGGACATTGCTTTCCAAGGCTTAATCAATCAGTCTGTCGTAGTTTACTTAGATGATGTGACTATATTTTCTAAAAATAAAAACGATCATCTAGCTCACTTACGAGCCATTCTACAGCGATGTCATAAATACAACATCTCCTTGAATCCCAAAAAATCCATCTTTTCAGTAGAATAGGGTAAACTCTTAGGATTCATTGTGTCTAGTGAAGGGATGATTATCGACCCCGAAAGGGCTCAAGTCATCATGAAACTTCCCCCTCCTACATCCAAAAAGTCTATGCAGTCTTTCTTAGGCTATATTAACTTTGTAAGAAGATTTGTCCCCAGCTTCTCTGAAATGGTCAGACCCTTGCAGAACCTAATTAAGAAAGACACCCAATATCACTGGGGACCCCTAGAAAGTCAAGCTTTTAATGCAATAAAGAAGGACATAATAGACGCTCCGTCTCTCATGAGCCTTGATTTTTCTCAAGACTTTACACTCTACACTTTTGCTTCTGACCGTTCTTATGCCATCGTCCTAACCCAAAAGAATGCTGAAAACAATGAAGTACCCATTGCCTTTATGAGATCTGCTTTTAAAGGCGCTGAATTTAATTACCTAGCGGTAGATCGACAAGCCTATGCTGTTTTCAAAGAAGTCAAGCACTTCCGGTCTTATCTTTTGAAGTCAAGGACGAAATTCATTGTCCCCTACCCAGCCGTGAGAAACCTGTTAGTGCAGAAGGAACTAGGTGAAAAGAAGGCCAACTGGGTCACCTCTTTGCAGGAGTATGACTTAGAAATCACCCCAGCTCAGATAGTGAGAGGCCAAGGGTTATGCAAGTTAGTTGTTGATTCAGCAGCAGGACAACAAGAAGAAAGCAATACGTCAAACCTAGGACAAAGCGATCAAAGTCTAATATGTTGCGAACAAAACCCTGTTAGTCCTTGGTACGATGATATAATATTTTATCTTGAAAATGGGTCAGCCCCCCGTCACCTCGACCCCACTAAAAGAAGAGCGTTGAGATTAAAGTCTACCTCCTTTCATCTGGTTAATGGTATCCTGTTTTGTTAAAGTTTTGATGGCGTACTGATGCGTTGTCTTGAAAAAGATGAAGCAGAAAAAGTCTTGCTAGAGTTGCATGCAGGAGAAGTTGGTGGTCATTTTGGTGGTGACACCACTGCCCATAAGGTTTTAAGAGCTGGCTATTACTGGCCCATGCTTTTTAGAGATGCCCATGTCTTGTGTCGTAAATGTATCATTTGTCAGAAAGCATCAGGGCAGTTACAAAAACCAGCCTTTCCTTTGCAGCCCGTTTCAGTAGACTCTCCTTTTCAGCAGTGGGGCCTTGATATCATAGGTCCAATTAACCCCCCGTCCTCACAACAATACAAGTTTATTGTGAAAACCACAGATTCCTTTACTCGATGGTCTGAAGCTGCTGCATTAAGAACTATCAACACCAATCAGGTAATTGTCTTTCTAAATTCGAATATTATCACTCGTTTTGGTATCCCTGACTGTTTAGTATTCGATAATGCTTCTTACTTTTCCTCTCTTGAGATGAGCAAATTCTCTTTGGAAAAAGGAATTAAGCTGAAGTATTCTACTAGCTATTACCCCAAGGGCAATGGATTGGCAGAATCAACAAACAAGAACTTGATTAAAATCATCAAGAGAACGGTGGTTGAAAATCAAAAAAATTGGCACAATGCACTATTGAACGCACTGTGGGCTGATAGGGTAACGCCAAAAGCGGCTGTAGGTAACTCCCCCTTTTTTCTTGTTTATGGTAGAGAAGCAATTCTGCCACCTCACATTCTTTGTCCTTCACTACAATTGTCGCACAAAGTCCAAGAAGAAGATTGTCCCCCTTTGGAAAACCGAATTAACGCTTTGATGAAGCTAGAAGAGGTAAGAGCCCAAGCTAAATGTAAGTTAGATCAGCATCAACTATTGGTTAAAAGCTGGTTCGATTCTAATTTTGCTTCTGATAGGAATTTTAAAGTAGGTGACCTTGTCCTAAAATGGGACAAACCGCATGAGGGAAAGGGAGAACACACTAAATTTCAAAACTTATGGCTTGGACCATTTTTAATTGCTCAAAAGTTAGGTCCTAGTTCTTTTCGATTGCAGAATCTTGAAGGGCAGCTTGACACCTACCCGGTGAATGGCCAAGCCCTAAAAATATACTTTGCTTGATGATAACCCTTGTATATTAAGTACATATTTTTCTTTTGTTTGCTGTTTCATTTGCTTTTTTGTTTTTTATTTTTCTTTGGATTTATCAGTTTGTGTT
This sequence comes from Picea mariana, assembly GCA_032191745.1. Lineage (NCBI taxonomy): Eukaryota > Viridiplantae > Streptophyta > Pinopsida > Pinales > Pinaceae > Picea > Picea mariana. The sequence goes on from JASDQU010279170.1 coordinate 6,427, forward strand.
TTCTTTCGAATACACATACCTGTATACTGATCTATTCAGGCAAAGACAATAGAAAATTCCTTCGCCAAAATAACTACTAAGAAAATTTGTATAAACATCAATGGTATATTGCTGAAGTTTATATCTATGTTGGAAAAGTCTGTTGTTTGAAAGAAGTTGATTGATTTCGATCTTTGAGTAAAGCTTGTCATGATCATCTATTATCTTTTTACGCTGTCCCTATTCCTTAAGGCAATGACTCAGAAGATCTCTCCCTGTCTTAGGAAGTTGTTTTTGTAAATAAAACATCTCTGGATCTAAATAAAAGACAGTTCTAAAAAATTATGATGAGGTCTGAAAAAATATGTTAAAATATCATGATTTTCAGCGTCACCCCGCTCAACTATATATCTATGAAAAAACAAAACAAAATAAATTATTAAGAAGAGTTGTGGGAAATGCTTGTAAACCCATCGGGATGCTGAACAGGTCTGCTGGCAGTGGGTAAATGCATGCATGATGCCAAGACAACTTCGCTAGGGTACTGAACAGGCCTGCTGGTAGCGAAGCAATGTCGGGTATATGAAAAATTGCAAATAAGAAACCTCTTTAATGTCCTTTATTCTGATCTAGAACTTCTTGGCAGGATACAGATGTCAGAGTGGGTTAAATGGCAACCCTGCCGAGGCTATGGATGCCTGCTGGCAGCAGTGGCTATGCCAACAGTATTTAAGATTTTATCTTTAATATCGTGACTTGCTAGTCTTAAGGCTGTTTTCAGTTTTCATCTTTTGAAACACTGCTGGAATAATTGGTTAATGATAATGTTATACGATTTTCTGGTTGTTATTTTTGAGTTGGAATTATCTTTGCTTTCCTAAACTAAATTTGTTCCTTTTTGCAGAGATAATTGCTTCTACCAGTGTGTCGCCATTGTTGGCAGCCAATTCACATTTTTCCATTGTCTTATAAGCTGCCTACACCAATGTTTTGAAAACATCAATTTTTCGTCGCAATTTTCAAATAAACGACATTTTTATTTTTGCGACATTTGCACATTTACCTTCGTTTTTGTTTTCATGAATGTAAGCGTGAAAACTTGGTCTTTCGAAGTCGCATTAAAATCATTATTGAACTGTCGTTATCTTCCTTGTCGATATGCCTATTGAGCTTATATTTTACTTATCATTATATAGTTGGCTAGACCTTTTGATCTGCACTTGTTGGGCATTTTTTGACTGATTATGTATTTTTGTTTCATTAAATTGCGATGCATTGGCATTTGGATTTACATGTTATTTGATCAAATTACTTTGCACATTGGTTTCATAAAAATATATAGGTGTTATGGTTAAACCCTTGATATATTTCATTTGAGATGACACCTAGTTTAAAACGCATTGGCATGAATTGTTACAACGCATGTAACATTGGTCCAACATTGGTATTGGTTGCAATTTGTATGTTGGGTGTTTAAAACTATGTCATAACTTTGATTGCGCACGTTGGTTTATACGCTTACCATTGATTTCATTGATTGGCCAAGTGACATAATTGTTGAACCATACTATAAAGGGTTGAACAACTATAACCTCCGGTGGTTGTACCATTGGCAATAACTATTATGCATGGCAGAAATAAGCTCCACCACCTTCGCACGATGTCATTTATGCCTATCTCTTATCCTCGTTCCCCTCTGTTAGCTGGGGTAACCCTTCGTGCACTCTGCTCCTGTGTGTGCTATGATCCAAACCCTGGACTTACTGTGTGCTCAGCTCCATGGCACCAGTGGTGAGAATCGAGCTGAACAGTAGCCAAGCCTTGCTACTATTCGATAATGCCTGGAAAGACTTGGAGGATAACGGTTGGCTCACCTTTGTACAACGATTCGAGGGTTTTAATTTATTTGTTGCACAACAGTTCACCCTGACTTTTGATGGCTGTAGAGCTAAGGTGGGTGACATTCAGTTGGAAATCGATGAGGAATTTATTAGTTCTGCTACAGGGTTACCAACCACGGGCCAACATTGGTTTAAAAATTCAAAAGTGGAAGAGGTGCCATTGCCACTACTGTTACTCTCACGCAAAGTCACATCCTGTGATAGAGGTATGCCCATATCCATGCTTAAACCATGATGGCATGACCTTTTGATAATAGTTAAACAATTTGTCACCTGTGAGGGTCAATATGGACTTGTTTTTCTCTACCACCTACGTTTGTTAATGAATTTTATGGGATACCCATTGAATATGCCCTTTTACTTCCAGCGTAGCCTATATAAAATTTCAAAAAGGTTTAAAAGGGAGAAGGATGACAGTAGCCTGTTCCACCATGGACTAATTAGACTTATCATTGTTCATTACTTAACTCTCCACGGTGATAGTTGGCGAGCTTTTATTGCTCGAAATGGTTTTGATGATACGAACCCTATCCAGATTAACAAGCCTGTGGTTAATGAAACCAAGGTTGGGCCACCCGTGCCCTTCCATGTCCTATTTCCCTCTCCCAAGCCTTCGTTCGACCCTGATATTGACTTACCAGACGTTATAACTGAGAAGGCTGAGGCTATAAAAAGACCTGTGAGAAAAAAGGCCAAGGAAAACCCTACTGTTGATCCCAAGGGTAAAAAGAACACTCGGCTTATTTCGAGAATGGCTAGGAATAAACCTAAACCCACTGCTAAGAAGAATCCCATAGTCCTTAGTGAGGATTCAGACTCTGACATAGAATGTTTTCTAGCTAGTGAGTACCCTTACTCACAGGGTCTGTGCTCCGAGCCACCTTATGATTTTGTTTCTAATCTGCCCCCTTGCTTAAAGAATAATCCTAGCTACCCTGGGATCAAACTATCTAATGAAACCCTTGGAAATATAACCAAACCCTCACCTGCACTTTCAAATCCCACACAGCCGTCCTGTTACCAATGTGATTTGTGGTTGGAACAATAATATATAGACATTCCTCTGCTTCAATAAAAAATCCAATCGTTGGAAAATCAAGTTGCAATGTTGACCAGCCAAAGAGAAAAACTTCAAGCAACTGATAGGAAGCAAAGGACCATTGGTTCCATCATATTTAAAAACATTGAATCGGCTACATCCGTTGTCAACTCCAAAATGTCATGATCAAGCTGTCTGCTCGTCATACAGGTATGAATTTTGATATCGTTTTAGTTTTGTGAATGACCAGGATTAATATAATGATTTGAATTTGGTTTTCGAATAGCTCTGTTTATATTTTGAAATGGATCTATCATAATGTGTTCATCCTGTATATTGTTTTTTCTTTGCTAAAAATAAAAGAAATTTCGATTTGGATACATGATTTGCTCATACCCAGTTTAGTCACTGATGGATTTTTATCGGATTTGATTGGTTTTCGATTGGATTTGATTTGTTCGTTTGTCTGATTGAGTTAATGAAATTGATGGTTTGCTTTTGATTGGATTTGTTTGTATCTAATCTGAACAGGAAGTTTTTCATGCTAAATTTAGAGCACGATTACATTTCGATTTGGTATAATTTTGTTATAGTTAGATTATATCGGCTCTAATTTAGTTTGTATGCCGTGATTTTGGAATGACTTCGTGAGTTTGAATTGTCGTGATGAAATCCTATAAATCAGGAATACAAATCTGATCGTTTCCAATTTGGAAAAAACGACTCTATTTTTATGGAAACAATACTCTCATTTAAGCCTGTGCAAATGATATCCACGCCCGAATCATGGAGCGGTTTTGATTCACGACAACTAGGTTAAACCCCAGCTGTTTGATTCACTTGATTGGATTGCTGTGTATCTTCAGTTAGTATGATCGATTTTATGAGTTGTATTCGTATAAAAAATAGACTTGATTGCAGCTCTGTTAATTTTCAAACGAGTTTGTTAACTCAGATTGACTTATGTCATCTGTCAAATTCATATGAGGAAATTCGGGTAATAGTCGTTTCAAAATGAATTCAATAAATGATTTCATGAATGATTTTGTTTGCCCCAATTTGCAATAACAAACGATTGGATAATTCTTACGAACTCTGTTACCATCTGATTGATCCTGTTATGATTTCATTTGAGTTGATTTACGCACCAGTTTGAGTTAATCCGCTCGTGGCATGGATCGTTTGTTATGTCAATACAGTTATGTCGATTTGAAAATGATCTTGTTTGGATTCGATCGTGTCTCCTGTTTATGAGGCAGCATAACAATTGCTTGCGATTTGTTTTAATTATATTGATTTCAATTTGATAAGAAATGATTTCATTACTATTCATTACGATTCTGATCACCCGACTTTGTGGCAACAAACGAAACAGAGTACACTTATCTCTGTAATCAGTTGATTGATCTTGGTCTTGTTTGATTTCAAAATGGTATAACAATTTCAATCTGAATGATTTGTTTTCAAATAGCTATTGGATGTTAGTTGAATTTAATTCTTTAAAGGATTTTGAATCGATTTTAATGTTGATTCTGTGTCTTATTTAGACCACCTACAAAATCGCAAGATTCTGTAGCTAGTCTATAGAATTAAATCTTTTATCATTTTATTAATAAAATACCCTTCTAACTTGTCCATTTTTTACCCTTTTCAGGTAAATTCGAATTGCATGGGACATGTTGGACAGTTTAAGAGATCTTTGTGTGCTTTATTTTTATTTTAGGTTCCTAGTTTAGTCAGACATGGGATATCTTCCCAGATTTTCTGTAAACAGTATGATAACTTCTACAGGGATGTTTTACCCTGTAGAAGGTCTTTAAATACTTATTATTTTTTGTAATAAGGGGCATCCTCACTTGTGGGAGAACCAGGCTATGGATTTCTAATACAAACTGAGACAGGAGTTGATGTTTTGCTACAACTTTTGCTTTCATAATATCAATCTTTTGTTTCGAGTTTATGCATGTCTCTTTGCAGTTGATTATACACTACTTTAGCTATCATAGTCTATTGCAAAATGATATGATTTAATTAATGTCTCATCCATATCTGATTTCTTTCATTACTTTAAAAAATACAGCAATTACTTTATTCAGTTAATGAATGACGGATTTCTCTTCTTCATCAATTGAATTATTTTGTATCAGTCTTTGCATACAGATTTATCTAATGGTGAAGATTTATAAATCATATGATTGTTGTAGATTTTTATGTCTTGTTTGTCCTATAATCATACTTAAAGAGCACTGCAACTATCATTTACGAAAAGCTCCTGGATAATTCGGTGCGGGTTTCCTCCCTCCGATCAGCTAAGACAGTCATCATACACAGGACAAACCTGGAGCGTTTCTCTAGGTCAATTTGTGATTTATATTTGATTTGTTTAGTATATTTATTAGTATTTTAGTTGTTTAGTTTAGTTAGTTTTTGTTTTATTTCTGTTCATAAAATTATAAAATCAACAAAAATATCTTTCTCCTTAAGGCAGAATATAAATGAGTTTTTCAGGTTTTATTTAAATCCGTGAATTGTAGATATTGTACATTTTGTGAATAAGATTTATTTATATTAGTAGTTAGAGTTAGTATAGTAGTAGTTAGTAGATTATATATATATAGTTTTAGTTAGATTAGTTTATTAGTTTGTTTTAATAGTTAGTTTTAGTTAGATTAGTTTATTAGTTTGTTTAATTAGTTAGTTTTAGTTAGATTAGTTAGTTTAGTATAGTTTTCCTTTTTTGTTTTCTTAGGACCTTAGATCAGCTAACGGAGCCGCTAAACCCGTAAGGGTGGTTCATCCCAAACGGCTTGGGTTATTAGACAACCCCAGACCGGTTCCACTCTTCTAGTTGACGGACGGTCAATTTCGCCCGTCAACACAACTCAAGACCCAAATTGAAGAAGCCAAAAGAATAGATGAACTATTGAAGAATCAAATAAATGAAAAGGAAGAGTCATGTTGCAAGTTTTCATGATTCTATATTGAATTATGTAAGGTGATGATGTAAAATAAAATCTTGGGTGCATGGCACTAACCCATGAGTATGGATTGATGCATTTTCTATTGAAGAACAATGTTGGTTATGACAGTGAAGTTATGACACCTTGGTTATGTGATATATCTTGATGATGTATTGGAAGCTTACTTGTTAGAAAGATTGATGCATGCATTTATCATATGGATGGGCTACACATTGAGACATGTGGTTGGTGAGTTGATGAGGTGATCATGTTGTACATCAATGATGATTTATAGTTGATGCATAATTGGTACATTTCTAGTACACTGGTAGAGGCACCTACTAGCAGGTTGATTGGTACATGTTTTATGGAGGATTTGACATACATGTATGGGATTCATAATTTTGTGTTATTGGTGCATGGTGGTGTACATGTTTTGGTACACTCATATATGGCATATGCTTGATGATATTATGCTGTTGGTATTACTTGGTTAACACAACAATTGGTATTTGTTTGATACATGGTTATGGTACTTGGTTCATGATGGAGACATATCATGAGTGATATGACACATGGTT
>JASDQU010279177.1:0-14820 GCA_032191745.1 Picea mariana
TTTTTTTTTTGGCTTTCTTCTGGACCCTCTTGACGTCGTCCTCCTTGGATAAGAGAGGTTATGGACCAGAGCTTTGAGGTCCACACAGGGGGCATGCAGTGTACTGTTTAACACTTTGAGGTCCTTTGGGGGCGTGCAGTGTTGGATAACACCTTGAGGTCCTTTGGGGGCGTGCGACAACTGGTTTCAATTTCTTTTCTGGTTTTGTTTGGGGTTTACTCCTGTATTGCTCTCCATTTTGCAGTCTGTGTGCTGGTTCTGGTTTTCTTTTGGAGATGTAGTAGTTATTGTATTTGAGCATGGACTCCGATCAAGAAACTTTTGCAGATGTAAATGAGATTATACACTAATATAATTTCGAGTGAATTTTCNAAAAATTAATACAATATAATTTGCTTTCCAATAAAGTACAATAACTAAAAACCTTAATGTTAGGTAATTAAGTTAATTTATTAATTATTTGAATTTATAATAATTTTTTGAGTTTGTTAAATATTTGAACTAATATAAATGAGTATATGTGCATAGTTAAATATTTTGAATAATATAAATACGTATTGAAAAATATGATCTATCTTAATCTTGGATTTATCAAGCGTCAAGAGGGATCGAATATCTCGAGGTGCAAATCTATTTTAGAATGCAAAACTTGAGGAAATGTTTGCACCTCAAGAGATTTGATCCCTCTCAGCGCTTGATAGATATGGGATTAAGATAGATCTAAGTTGGTTTTATTCATGGAGGGTCACACAAAATTTGTAGATGATCAACATTATGTATATTTATATGTCTAAGATTAATGTGATCATTTGAAATTTACCCACTTTCCTTACTTGGTTTAAAGTATAGAGAGTATTATCGAGAAGGATCAATGTTAATATGCCTTCTTCAATTTTTAGTATATTGACACAATTTGTAGATGATCAAAATTAAGTATATGTATATGTTTGAGATTAATATGATCATTTGAAATTTACTCACTTTCTTTAGTTGGTTGAAAGTATAAATAGTATTATCGAGAAGGATCAATGCCAATCTATTTTATTTTGGTTTTAGTATAGTGACACAATTTGTACATGATCAAAATTATGTATATGTATATGTTTGAGATGATTATTATCACTTTAAATTTACTCAGTTTCTTCAACTTGTTGAGAACAATTATTCAAAAAATATACTTCAAGAGTTACATGAGGAATAAGTTGAATATAAATAAAGTAACAATGTTGAATGAGGGAAAATATACATTGAAATCAATGCATATTCACTAAAATCAATACATTGATTTCAATGTACATGTCAATTTCTAGATGCATTCATTTTCAGTGTTCATGTCAATTTCTAATGCATTGATTTCAATGTACATGTCAATTTCTATTTCTATTTCAATTTCTAATGCATTGATTTCAGTGTACATGTCAATTTCTATTTCTATTCAGTATATGTTCACAAAATTGTTGATTCCATTGTACATGTCAATTTCTAATGTATTGTTTTCAGTGTACATGTCAATTTCAATTTCAAGTTCTATCTATTCAATTTATAATGCATTGATTTTAGTGTACATTTCAATTTCTAGATGCGTTGATTTAAGTGTACATGTCAATTTCTAACTCATTGATTTAAGTGCACATGTCTATTTCTATTTCGATTTCAATTTCTAACACATTGATTTTAGTGTACATGTCAGTTTCTATTTCTATTTCAATTTCTAAAACATTGATTTCATTGTACATGTCTATTTCTAGATGTGTTAATTTCAATGTACAAGTCAATTTCTATTGCATTGATTTCAATGTACATGCCAATTTCTATTTCTATTCAATTTCTAACACATTGATTTTAGTGTACATGTCAATTTCTAACGCATTGATTTCAATGTACATGTCAATTTCAATTTCAATTTCAAGCACAAGGATTGTCTACAAAAGATATGATTACACTCTCAGGTACACTATTACTGATTCTCCAACCTCATGTTAACAATTCATAACATCAAATTGTGGATGTATCGAGTTTACAATACATGTTAAACTATTTTTCATGCAATTTTAATACCACAAATGTGCATACAATTGGTCAAGTGCAATGCACCATCTTATGAAATCACATCTAATATCCCTCCTCAGTGTTTTCTAATATTACATATCCCTCCTTAGTGTTTTCTCTATAAAATTAAGTTTTATATGTGTTTTCTAATATTACATATCCCTCCTTAGTGTTTTCTCTATAAAATTAAGTTTTATATACTTGTAAGAAGAAAACCTAAATATTAATGCTTACTTATGAAAAATAATTTCAATATAAATTTTCATATATGTTAAGAAAATGTAATGCCTTATTTTTAAAGAGGCTTGTGGATGGGAGACTATCTGTCAGTTAGATGATATTAAAAATAATAAATATCCTTCAAGTACTTATTCTCCTTCAGAGCCACAACAAACCTTATCCTTCCTTGAGGACTTTGTGGACCTTTCTTAGGATTTAGTTGCTTGTTTTGGAGCTTCTCAAGACCAGAAGGGGAAGACTGTTACTAATTCCTCTCCCTCCTTGTCTAGAGGGGGAAATCGTTATCACTTTAGGTCTCCAAAGGGGACTGGAGGTCTTGAGTTTTCCTAGTCTAGAGGGTTGGGACAAGATACTTTGTTGGAGTTGGGGCCTTCTCATGTGGGGAGAAAATATACCTTGAAAAGGGCTTATGAGAAGGCCATTAGGGAGATTAACCAAGGTCGACAAAAAATCATTATAGGGTTCCTTAGAGCAGATCATGCCTCGTGCCCGGTTCCTCCATGAAGTTACTCTAATTTAATATCAGAGGGTTGGGGGGCCAAGCCAAGAAGTTGGCCCTAAAGCGGTTGGTGGAGCTTCACCGTCTAGATGTATTAATTTTACAAGGGACTATGGGGAAAGGGGTTATATTAATAAGTGAGCTAAGGAAGTCTTTAAGAAATTGGGAATTCTTGGCAGTAGATGCATATGATTAGTTTGGGGGTATTATTACAGGATGGAACAATAATATTACTCTTACCAATTCTTTTGCTATCTCCTTAGGCTTGTGTACAAAGATCTTCAACAAAAGTCTAGGTCACGTCTTTACTTTGCTTAATGTGTATGGGCCTTATGAAGAGAAACATAGGTTTTGGGAGAGTCTCTTCAACCTTCAATGCTTGAAGGCTGATAATTTTATTTTGGGGGGTGACCTAAATTTTACTTTGAGTCGAAGAGAGGTTTGGGGGGACAGTGAAAGGGTGGACCGCCTTGCTGATTTTTTTGCAAACATGTTAAGGGTATGTGGGATGATAGATGTGGAACCTTTGAAACTACAACCTATGTGGAGTAATAATAGGGCTGGAAGGGAAAGTGTTTGGATAGATTCATGGTTCATATTTCAGTTTTACATAAGGTGGCAAGGTACAAGTCTTGGGTTGATCTAAGTCCATGTTCAGATCACTTTCCAATAATACTTGAACTTGACCTCGATGATCCAAATTCAGGAACTCCATTTAAGTTTAATCCAGTGTGGTCAAAAGATGAAGAGTTTATTAACCTAGTAAAAGAGAATTGGGTTCCTTTTTACCCCTCCTAAAAACTCTTTGTAGGAGAACAATTCACTCGGGCTCTCAAAAATATTAAAGAAAGGGTGGCATCTTGGGCAATTGAGAGATATAGAAATATATATCCTTTTTTGGAGGATGTGGAAAAGGAACTTGAGGTGATGGTAGATGGACTGGTGTTAGATCCCTCTGGAGAAGACTCTCTAGTCAAGTTAAAGTAGTGTGAGGTAAATAAATTGAAACTTTTGATGGATAAAGAAGTAGATTGGTGGATCAAAACCATGGTTGTTGGTTAGAACTAGGAGATAACAATACAAAGTTTTTTCACTCCTTTGCAAATCATAGACGAAGTATCAATACTATTTGGGAGTTGTAAGATCAACGAGGTACAAAGGTTAGAGTATTTAAGGGTTTAGTTGAACTTGGAGTTGATTATTATGAGGGGATTTATAAGGATCTAGAAAGGGTTAACCTAGCTGAAATTTTGAAAATTATTTCTTATTTTCCATGAATAGTTACTAAGGAAAAGAGTGAGGAGTTTTTTAACCCGGTAACCAAGGAAGACTTTATTTCAGTCCTGCAAACTTTTTAAAAGGACAAGAGTGCTGGACTAGATGGGTGGTCAGTTGAATTTTACTTTGAGTTCTTTGATTTAATAGGTATGGACTTATTGTAGGTGGTGGAGGAGGTAAGAACCTCAAGAAGAATGGAAGGGGGTTTAAATGCAACCCTTTTAGCTCTGATACCTAAGCAAGAATTTCCTGAATCTTTTGATGGATTTAGACCTATCTCCTTGTGTAATTGTTGATATAAGTTCATTTTTAAAGTGATTGCTAAAGTATAAAGCCTATACTCTCTAAGTATGTTTCAACTGACCATTTCTGTTTTTTAAGGGGAAGATAGATTCACGAGGCTATTGATATAGCCCAGGGGGGATTACACTCAATCAAGATGCCAACAACCATTATTAAGCTTGATCTATCAAAAGCTTACAACATAGTTTCATGGTTGTACCTTCGTTTATTTCTTATTGATTTTGTTTTTTCGGTACCTATGGTCAGATGGATAATGTGTTGTGTTACAAATTATACCTTTGTTGTTTTGATAAATGGAGCCACCTCAAGATCCTTCAAGACTACTAGAGGGATAAAACATGGTTTTTCTTTACCCCCCTACTTGTTTCTCTTAGTAGCAGACGATTTGAGTTGATCTTTGTTGGAGGCGAGGAGGATGAGGTTAATTTTGGGTGTAAGGATCGAGGGTGAAGCTTTGTCTCATAATTTATTTGTGGATGATGTCCTTTTATTCTATTACAATTCTAGGAGGGAAGGCTCTCAAATGCAGGAATTACTACAACTTTACAATTTGGCAATGGGAATGGAGGTAAATGGTGCAAAGTCATCATTGTTTTCTCTAGGTAGGGATGGGGAAATTAGCGTAGATTTTGAAAGGAACTTTCCTTTACAACACTTGGATCTAAAGTGAAGGTATTGAGTATCTAGGGTTCAATCTCAAGCCTAAGAGTTATGGAAAGGTAGATTGGTGGTGGTTGGTCTCCAAAATTGAGAAACGAGTTACACTTTGGTGTAATAGATGGTTATCAAGAGGGGGAAGATTAGTTTTAGTGAAGTTTGTGATGGAAGATATACCTATATTTTGGCATACTTTAGCACACATTCCAAAGGGAATTTTGGAAAAAATAAGAAAGGTTTGTTTTAATTTCTTGTGGAAAAGTAGTTGTGAGGGTGGGTGAGGTGGAAGTGTCCAAAGCTTTGGGAGGGTGGGGATTAAAAAATCTACATCTTTTTGTAAGATCATTGGATACACAATCTTTATGGTTGGTACTAAATAAGGATAGTCTCTGGAGTATAATTCTGGTACAAAAATATATGGCCCCTATAACTAAAGTTGATTGGATAAGAAAATAGAACAAATTAGTTCAGAATGTGTCTAATCAATGGAAGACCCTTTCTCATGCGTTCCCAGTGATTGGCACTTTCCTATCTTAGCATGTGGGGGAAGGGTCTCAGGTAAGGATAGGGGTCGATGCAATAATGTGATGCAATCATGACATTTTTCGTCGAGGAGCTCTAGTTTGGTACCTGAGAGAAAATGGGAAATTGACTCTTAATTTGGTTAATAAACCAGAGGAAACAACCTTATGGAAGAAAGGTTGGTTGAAATTTGTAGATTTGGGTTTGGAGGGGCTCTTAGCAAGGAATTGGGANTGTTAAGAAGGACACATGTTCGACTTAATGAGAGCCCGAATGAGTTTGTCTGGGGATTTAATAAGCAAGGAGGTTTGTACATTGCCAAACTGGGTTACTAGGCTATGTTCTCATTTAAAGTCAATGAAGTGAGATGGTGGTGGAGAGCCCAGTGGAAGGTGAAGGATTTATCTAAATCAAATATACTTATGTGGCTTGCTTTGGATGATCAGGTTCTGACATGGGATCATTTACAAAAAAGAGGTAAAGTGGGGCCAAACTGGTGCAGTCTTTGCAAGGCACATGAGGAAACAAACCTTCATATATTTTGACACTGTCCTTTTTCTATACAATTTTGGCATGAGATTGAAGAGTCCTTGAGGTTATCCTCCTTATGGCATGGAGACACCATTGAGGTTTGTCTTCAGTCATGGTTTTTTTGACATGAATTGAGTATCTTTTGAGCTACATCATTTCTAGTTATATGGGGTATATGAACAACAAGTAACTCTGCTCTCTTTGAAGGAAAACTCCAGTCTCAACATAGGTAATGGGTCTCCTTCCTTTCTTCAAAGAGTTTCCCAAGCAAAAGATCCCTATGATTGATGGTGAGGTACATGTGGATAAGACCTTTCCTTGGGACCACTTTGATGGGGTCTATCAAGGACATAATAGAACAATGGGACTTGGGTTTACCTATTTGCTATTAGATCCCCATTACTTTCACTTTAAATCAAACTTGGGGCGAGGAACGAACAATCTAGGTGAATTTATGACAGTCTTTTATTTTCTAAAATTTTCCTTTGACATGGAACTTTTAGCTATTCAGATATGTGGTGACTCCCCAATGGTTATCAAGTGGATGCTTGAATAGGAGCAAGTTAAAAATATTGGACTTCTGACTACATTGAAATAGGTGAAGGACATAGCAACAACTTTCAAAGATATCCGATTCTCACATATTTCCCGTGCGCAAAACTAAGTGGAAAATAAACTCTCAAAGGAAGGTCTGGTTTTGATGGAGAATACCTATGTCCTTGCAGAATTTCACGAAGGGCATTGTTCTATTCGTAGACATGATAGGCTGGAGGCCTTTTAATGTGACTTTTTGAGTTGGGATATGTAGTCTTAATTTCTCTTTTTGAGGTTTTGATGGTTTCTATGCTATCAATGGATAGTTTTTTGTTGTCATATATCATTGTCATATTGTCTTTAATAGTTTTTGGAGCCTTGATCTGCTTAGTTTTTTGGGCTTTCAAGGCCCTTCTTTTTGGTGAACACATAGTTAATGCATTGAGCTTTTATATATGTCAGTGCCATGTTGTTTTTGGTGGTTCTTTAGAGTCTTGATCATCTTAGTTTTTTGTCTTTCAAGGCCCTAATCTTTGGAACACTCATAGTCAGTGCATTAAGCACCTTATAATTGTATTTTATATTCTACTTGAATACAAAATATATATTTTTTTTTGGAAAAAATAAATACCTTTAAAAAAAATAAAAATGTAATATTTTCTTAAATCTAAAGGCCAATAAATTATTATATTATTTTATATAAATCATTATTTCATAATTTTTCCTCTACCCACGATTTATCATAGTTATTCTTTGTTATTTATTTATTTGTGGAGAACTAAAAAAAGTTTGTGCTTCTTTGAGCAAATATTTTGGTTAGGAAAAGCTTCCCGAAAATTAATTTTCTAAATGGCTTGTAAACTTTAAAGCATAAGAGACACGAGGAAATTTCTCAATGCTGACATGTAGTTGTAAGTCGTTCAGGGTCTGGGGTTTGCTATGTTCAAAGGATTATTTGGTCTTGGGTTCAATTCCAAGAATTGACGGAGAAGAGAACTTAAGATCACATTTTTTGTCATTGAAATGTAGTATCATTTTAAGCGTAGAACTTTGTGCTATATTTTCTCATCATATTCAAAATTATAATGATGTGAGCACTTTTTTAACTATTATCTTGTGGTGCACCACCTTCGATTATCTTGCTGGATTGAGAAATACAAAGTGATTGTATTAATGTGAATTTCAAGTGCGTTGATTTATTTTTATAAACTCGATCAATTAATATAAATTTAAATTGATTTATTTTAAAGTTGATTTTAAATTTTTAATGTAAGTATTTTTAATTTTTATTTTTGTTATGTATTTGATAACATCTTTTTCATACGGGAGCACTTCTTAGCATAATAAATAAAATATTTATATTAGTTTATAAAAATGTTTATATGTTAAAATATTAATGATTAGACTTCTAATTTTATATAAGTGTAAATTTATCTTAAACCTGGATTTATTAAATATCTAGATGGATCAACTTTCTTAAGGTGTATATTTTTTTATCATTTAATTCCATGTCATGTATTAATTCTTTTAAATTAAATGGAAAAAAGAATTGCACCTTAAGAAATTTGATCCCTCTTGGTATTATTGTTACCACTTAATGTAACGTTACTTAACAACATCTCCCTCGCTAGAGCACCTAGCCACTATTGATGGAATACATATTTTTTAAAAAATATTTTTTGGTGATTTGTCAATTAGATTTAGTTTAAACAATGAAAATGAATATTATTTTTACACTCGAACTCACCTTTTAAACTGTTAATGAGTATATATTGTTATATTTTTAAACTTTAAAATTTTTGATTTATTTTAAATACCATCTTAAAATAAGGAAAAATACTTAATAATTTTTTTTCAAAAATATATATTTTACATGATTAAAAAAAAACTACAACCTATATAATATTTATGTAGCATTTACTTTTACACAAATCAATTAAAGGTTTTAATGAACAACTTATGTGATATTTACTTTTACACAAATCAATTAAAGGTTTTAATAAACAACTTATGTAACATTTACTTTTACACAAGTCAATTAAAAGTTTTAATGAACAACTTATGGTGATATCTAAGTGGCATTTATTCCATACATAAATCAATTCTCCTAAACATGATTAAATCAATTCTCCTAAACATGATTATCATTATTTATATGGTATATGAATTTTTTTTAATTAAATAAAAAAAATAAATATTTTTATATATTATAATAAAAATTGTATAAATATATATTATTATATATAAGATTTTCTAGTATTTCACAAGACAAATAAACAATTCTCTACTCTTACTCTTATAGGAGGAAGTTCACTACAAAGTATATGATATACATTCCAAACATGTAGTTTGTTTGAAAATATGTCGAGATGTACCTGCAAAGAATAGAACGCATCCACCATTTTGTACAAATGAATGCTTAAGCATTACAATCTTTCACACATTGATATAATGTTTTATATTACTTTATATAATTTTTTAAAGATAAATAAGTGGATTAACTACTTAACTATTAACATGTAATATTATATCAACTATTAACATGTAATATTATGTGGATATAATGTTTTATATTACTTTATATAATTTTTTAAAGATAGATAAGTGGATTAACTACTCAATTATTAACATGTGTAAATAGTATTATATATAATTATAATATTATATAAGATTCATAATTATAATAATATATAAAATTCAAGTGTTAGTTTAAGTGGTTGAACTATTAAGGTATGTTGTTGATAGACATGTTTAGGTTATGAATTTAGTTATAAATTATAATATTATTATTATAATTTGTAAGGTATGTTGTTGATAGACATGTTTAGGTTATGAATTTAGTTATAAATTATAATATTATTATTATAATTTGTAGTTAAAATATTTTAAATTTTGAATATTTTAGAAAATAGAAAAGATAAAAGAATTATATATATAGAGAGAGTGAAATCACAAATAATTTGTATAAAAAATTAAATGATTTGAACAATCTTACTCTGAATTGATTGAATAACCAAAGTTAAACTTTTAACATTACTAAAAGAGAAGTAAAAAACACACTCATATTTTATTAAATGTTAAAAAAATAGCATGTCTAGTGGGCTTAATGATTAAGAACATTTATTTCCTCATAAAAAATCTCAAGTTCAAATCCAGAAGAGATAAGATATGTATACCTCCATAAACTTTACCATGAAAAATAATCTTTATGCCAAAAACATAAATAAATCAACTTAAATCAACTTTTCTGCAATAATAAATATTAACTTATAACAAAGAACAATAATGAATAAAAATGTTAAAGTCATGAATTAATAAAACATAAATAATTCAAACCCTACATTTCCATTGTATCAACCAACTCAAAAGAACCAATCATTAATTTGCCAAAAAATAAAGATAAATCTATACACATGTAAACACAATTACAACTAAAAGAGTAAAATGATAATGAAATGGATGCCATGCGCAATAGTCTTGATATTATAAGTGCACTTTCTAATATTAATTTGCCAACCTTAAAATACGTGAACCTGAAACCTTCTACGTGAACTTATAATATCAAGACTATTGACATTGTACACCGGTGAATAATGTTGGGTGATAAAGGCTTCTTTATTATAGTGATAATGATTAAGATACCTCTGCGATTACATAATATTTAAAAAAAAATAAAAATATATTTTTAATTAAAATATAAAAATATATTTTTTATTTCTAAAAATAGAAGAAAATATAATATTTTGTGAATATCATATAACAAGATGAAGATGAATTGAATAAATAATTATGTATTTATTCTATTTTATATATCAAAAGATCAATAGTGGTGAGGGTACTCTTCATCACATGAATTTATTTTACTATCAATTTATTAAGTGGAAGTAAGTGAAAGTTTGTTCACAAGTATTGTGGGTCTAAATTTTACTAACATAAGTGCATTAGGTGATTTTTATTTTTTTTAACAGTAATTTGGTTAGATTTTATATTAGAGAGAGTCACAACTAAACTGAACAACGATGTAATATATACGTTTTAAAAATTTCTCATAGTTTTCAAGAAAAACAAGTATAGCCAAGTCCATTTTTTTTTTCTTTTAATCTTGGCCTATACTACTCCATACCAAATAGCCTTGGAAAGCGTACTACCTTACAAGTGTCACTAATAATAAACTACATGAGAATACGTAGAAATTCAGAGAAATTCAACTAAAAACTTTGCCCAAGAGGGGGAACAATGTTAAACTCCGCTTGTTCTTCCATAGATTCCTCCAAAGATGTCATGCCTTCGTTGTTATAACATAATTTTCCACCTCACATGTAGTGATTCCCTATTGGCCAGATTCATATACCCTTTCCCTACTTGTAGACTCAATCCCCCTTTATTCCTCATGATGAATTACTAAAAAAACTCATGTTTTGAGATGTGCGTGCCCTATCAGCTCTGTAACACGCATATATATGCAATTTTCCCTTTATCAGTTCGTGCACACATTTATTTGGCTCAAAAAAATATAATTTTACTAATTTTTGTGCAGGGTTTACAGGTTCCTCCAGTTCCCAACCTCCTATTGTCCGTGGATAACTATTCTAACCACTTGATTGGAGTAGAAAAAAGAGCCAAGGGGTAGAGGAGAGATCATCATGCCATTTTGCACCATTATGCTAGCCATATATTGCCTAGTCTACAAGCCCCTTATCCGGTGTCTCTAATTTATCCCCTTCAGATATGGAAACACCTGTTTCCAACCATCCTTGCTCCCCTTATCTTGTCAGAAAGAGTTCATTCCTCTTTCTTGGCCTTGCTTGAGAAAAGGAGTTGGAGGTTTTGTTGATCGTCATTGGCTTGGGTGGAGGGACCTGGAGTCCAGTTTTGAAGCAACGCCACAATGGTTACAGGTTGTAACTACCCTTTATTTTGTTGTTTATTAATAAATAATTCTCTTTCCCATCCTATCTCATGTTTTAGTTTATGATTATTATATTTGGGCAATTTCTTAGCTAAAACACTAATGGATTTGTTTTCAATCATCTTATGTGAAAATTAGTTATCTTGTAACTACCTCTTTGCAGTCGTCTTCTTCATTGTGTTCATGTAGATGAAGGAACCGCTGAAGAAAAATGTTGGAGAAAGAGTTTCAATCGAGGGATCACCATTGAACGATTGGAACTAGGTCTGTCTCCTACTTTCTGATAAAACATTTGTTGGTTAGTTATAAAATTACTTGATTTTTCTTGTGGGATTGAGTGTGATCTTTCGATTAATGCTCTGTTGTAGTTGTAACCCAAAACCATAGGAGAACTTTTTCCATCAACATAATTGGCGAACATATTGGGGATTGTCTCCTATTGGGTTAGTTTAGGGTGCTTGTATTGCTTTTCTTTTGTTTTCTTGATTTCTTTCTGTTTTTACTGTTGAGTTCAATTGTTTAAAAACCTAGCCTTTCTTTCCAATCCTTGAATCCATTTTCTTTCTAACATTTTCTTGAAATTTTGGGTATTGTACACTCTGTTTTTCAAAAACAAAAGCATACAAATGTGGCCTAAAAGAGGGTAGAGTGCATACATACGCACTCTGCCTTGGTGACAGATGTATACAAGTTCTGTAAAGAGTTTTTTTTCCCCTTTTTCCTTGTTTAGGGTCTTGTTTTGATGTCTGAGGGTTCTCTTGGGCTCTCTTGGTTTTTGTTACTGTCCTTAGCAGTCTCAAAAGTTGATATTTGATTATAAAACTAAAAGAAAAAACAAGTTTTTTTGGATGCTTTTATGGTTTTGAGTCTCTTTTGGATTTGCTTAGTGTTGTGAAGAGTTCTTTAGAGTCTTTTGGTTTCTGGATTGCTTTTGCAATGTTTTATATAATCTGAAAATCTTGGTTTAAGAGTTGTTCTGACTTTATCTTTTGCATTTCCATCATTAAATAAAAAAAAAATGTTGCATTCAATTTCAAGTTTTGCTTTTATTTTGTTTGCAAGATATCATATAAGAAGAGTGTTTCTTTTTAGATGAGTTTCTTCATGTAGTTTTTGTCTTCTTCATAATTAAAAAGGAAAAAGAACAAGTCTTGGTTGTAGCATACTTTTCTTCCTTCTTGCATTCATAAAAAGTTGGTTGCATTTGTAGGTGTCTAGGGTTTCTTATTTTTTTGTCAATAACAATTTTCATTTTTGAAAAGGAACCTCAAAAGTTGTGTATATTTCAAAAGACTGCATTGCATTTCCCTGGGAAAGAAAAGTTGCATTGCATATAAGAAAAGGAAAAAAATTGCATTGGAATTTGAAAATCTTGTATCAACTGTTCAAAACACTCATTTTATTTTTAAGGATAAGATTTGTTTCCTAAAGGAAACAATATTATTATAGCGTTTCCTTTGTGTAGTGTCATAAAACACCATTAAGTTGCACGGTCATACTTATTTCATAAACAACAACCTATAAAACAGATGCTAAAATTAAAACTTACTAGACTTTGCTTCTAGGGTTTATCAACTAGTTTAGGTTAAGGCCTTGGAATAGGTTGGAGAGTAAGTTCTCCAAGGCTGTGAAATAAACATAGGAGTCTGACTTAGGGAGTGTGAAAATCCAATTGTTGTATAGGTGTGGCTAGAGAACTCCTCTAACATAGGAAATAAATATGAGGTCGTGTGAGGGTAAGTGGCATAGATTACCCCTCCAATACTTGTTCAAGCATTTGTGGATTACTGCATATACAATGGTTCCTTAAGTACCACCTGCCCCCTTGCAATGTCGATGCTTTTGGGGCTTTAGGCATAGTTACCCCGCCCATACATACAATCTCGATTGTCGACTCTTCTCTACAACCAAATGAGTAGTCCTCGACTGGTTGAGGCCTAGGAGATATGCGACAATGCAAAAAGTTGAGGCAACCAAAGATGAGTCGCCATTCTGTCAACCAACAATTTCAACAAACTCAACTGTAAATCCAATTCCAATTGTTTCTTATGAGAAATATGCATGAAGGTTTGAAATTATTTATTTGCCTCCTTTAATACCAAGAGTTGAGTAGCAGTTTTTATTGCATAGTCATATGTAATCCTAGTGTTCTCAACAATAGTTTTCTGTTCCAGATCCTCCCTCCATCTATTCCACTGGGAGGTGGAGCTCACAACACTATAATTGGCCTCCACACTCTTATTTTCATATCTTTGTAACCCTCTCTAAACCCCCGTCATATCGCACAAGATGCAACATTTATGCTAACTATGACAATGTTCCATATTGTTCAAGAATGATAGGTTCTGGAGCCTAATAATTTGAGTGGGAGTTGAATGCCACAAAAGTTAGGTTTGTGCATAAATGAGCATGACGCCACCTTTCATTTTATTTTAATTAAAACTTCCTTCAATCGATTCCATGATTATGCAACTTATATCTTCTTTTGATAATAGTTGAGCACCAAAATACAAAAAACCCGCTTCCACAATATGAAGTTAGATAGTTAAAATATATAATCTAGAGTGATACTCGAATACATTTATTATTATTATTATTACGACTCCTGAATTTAAATAGTACCTTGAAAAGGCATTGGCTAAACATTCTACCTTTTGGGTTCTTTTGGCAGGAATTGGTCAGAATTCAATGATGTAAATTTGGACAAAATCTCTATTTTCTGTTGTTTAAATTGCCTTTCTAAATGCATAAATGGATTCAACATACTGAAAAACCCCTGGGGCACTCAGATTATACAAACTTAGCCACTCAAATATACAAATCCAACCATTCATCACCAGATTCGGGCAAAATCAAATGGAAAAAGTGGCTAGAAACCCCCCAAAAGTTAGAACGTTTAGACTACTCTATTTGAAAATAGACTTTTCACTTTGCCATTTAATACTAAAAGAGTTTGTAATCTCCACTATATAACCTCTTTTTTCTCTAATATCTTTTTTTAATGGAAAGAAGAGTACTTTAATATATTCTTCACTAATTGACTTGTACGATCACCAACTTTTTTTTTTGTAAATACAGTATGATTATATTAAGCTTCAAAAAAACTAACAGAGTCAACAGTCTAGTTTAGCCGGGCCGTAATTACTGGACTGCCCCATCTCGGAGGAAACCAGTCCAGCCGACCCGCTAACCGAAGGTTTATCCAGTCATGAGCGAGTTGCTGAAAAAAACAGAGTCTGGCTGTGCCATACATACAAAACACTTAGACACTTAGACATTAAAACGCTTAGGCACCTGT